>OVBE01003097.1:0-28049 GCA_900406425.1 Iberis pinnata
GGTGGTTGTTGACCTTCGGGATCGACCGGATCGACGAGATTAACGATATCAGCCATTGGTGTGGATGAACTAGCGTTTTTCCTTGCTTTCCGGTTTGAGCATTCTAGTTTTGCAAGTTTTGAGTTTCTTAGGTTGAGTAGTTCAGATGACTTGTCAGATCTTCTGTTCATACACATGTAAGACAAAGACAAGCAAAGAAGAACGAGATGAGTANCAGTTAAAAAATCGAATATGGCTAAAGCGAGAATAAAATATTGATTAGTCGAATTCAAAACAGTATTTTAAAAAGCGGTTTAAAACTTATAATAATAAAACATCAGGTATTAGGGAAGTCCGTAGGTATTTAGGTTTAAAGTCAAGTTAACATGCAAGATTTTATATTGAAAATACTTTTCAACATGAAAGACGAAATTGGAATAATCTCCTCCCGGAGTATTAAACCCTATGATCGAATTGTCAGAGACAAACTCCCGCCGTCTTTAAAATAATCCGATCATGCAATAAAACTCATATTCAATTGTTCATAAGCATTAAAACAATACTCCCGCAAGTTTAAACACTTATTCATCTAAATTAGGTCAGTTTCTAAATCAAATCCCTTTGTATTTATCAACCTATTATCATGAACTAGGTGATCAATCTAATTCAGGCATTGAGAACGAATTTAGACTAAGAACCTAACAAATTCAGTCCTGCAAAATTAAACCTAACATTCAAACCTGGTTTCCCTAGGAAACCCTAAAACCTAACTATGGAACTACTCAGACATTAACATGCAATCACAAATCAAAATCAAAGAAGAACACATAATTAAAACAAATAAATATATTAGAAAATAGGGTTCATAAAACTTCTCCACAAAGGTTCAGGATTCTTCTCCCAGTAAAAAAACTTAGAATAATAAAATAAAAGCTTCAGTTCTAAAATCCTAAAACACCTTGTATTTATAGGCTAAAAAAGTAAAATAATAAAGAAGGAAAACTTGGATAGACTTGAAGACTTTTCTGTAAAAATGGAAATATTCTTCAAATCTCGCAGGCTAGTTGGACCGATCGGTCCAGGCTCAGACCGATCGGTCCGTCTTCTCCGGACTCATGTGGACCGATCGGTCCAGGTATAAACCGGTCGGTCCAAATCTTCTGTTTCTTCGGATATTCAGACCGATCGGTCCAAGGGTGGACCGATCGGTCTGAAGTCATCTTGACTTCAATTATTCAATTTTATCAATCTGAGAACATATTTGTTCTTCAATTCTTCACTTAGTCAGATTCCATCCAATTTAACAGCAATTCAGCACTTTTAATCCAAATCGACCCGAACACCTGAAAGTCTTTAGAAAGTTCCAATTTACAATGAAAGAGCTCAGATAATGCAAGTCTAGCAGGCATAAGTGCCCACTAAATTGCATTAAATCTGAGTAATATCAGGAATCTACAAGGATAAATGTGCCTTCTGCCGACTTTACGGTTCCACTACCTGCTTCCACTAGTGGAACTCCCACAGTCTCTCAGATTATGAACAAGATGACTGCAAAACTGGATCCCATAGATGACGGTTTGGAGACCTTTGCTGAAGAAGTTGAAAATCTTCTTGGTGATGATGGTGATGATGATGATGAGGAAGGTGAGAAGGAAGATGAGGCCAAGGCCGACATCGGTGATACTGGGGAGCCTGAAGATGCTGAAGGGGGAAGCTTCCAGTCGACGAGGCGTAGCAACTCGCAAGGGAGTTGGGCGTTCTCGTTCACGCACAAAGGTGTGTCATTCGGGCAGGATAAGCTTACGTGCTCGGGTTTAGTGAACTGCCTTGGGGTCAAGGGTCTGATCATTCCTACTGTAGATCGGTTGATGGCACCTGAGATTTATGAAGTTTTGTGTCGGCAAGCTTGCCAGGTAGAGCATTGTTTTTCTCCTGCTTTTTGGTTGAATTTTTTAAGTTCTGACCTTGTTGCTTATTTGATGTACAGAGAATAAACTTCGAGCCTTAACCAGCAACGAGGATGATCTGGTCAAGCTATCGAAGCTAGTTGACTAGGGCAAGAAACAAATCGCCGAAGAGGAGATCATCAAGCAGCTTACTATTCAGGTTGCTGCTACGAAGAGGATGCTGAGTGACACGGCAAAGTCTGCTACTAACGACCTTGTTTCCCTAAGAGCTGAACTCGAGGCCACTTAAGAGTTTGTTGAAAAAGAGCTCGCTAATCTGCAGGCGACTCGGGATCAAGCTGGTTGCTGAATTCACCGAGCTTCGAGAGGCTTATCTTGCTCTTAAGGCGCTTCATGAGAGCGAGATGAAGAGGCTCCGCCTTTCCCGAGCTTCTCAAGTTGTGCTAATGCGGCGAGAGACTCAAGTTGAGTGTGTGATAAAGCTTGAGAAGGTTCGACGTCATATGGAGGACCGGGACAACGCTGATCCTATCATCCATCTTTATGCGCAAGCAAAAAGAACTCTAGATTGTGTTCGAGTCATAGTGGCTGAAGGTGGTGTGGTACCTTCAGGGATCATGGAAAAGCTCCAAGTGGATTACCAGAAGTACAAGGTCCAGTTCGATGGGTTGGACGTAGCTGATGTGTCACCAGAAGACTTCCGCTTCAAACCTGAGTTTAATGAGCATGGTTCGAACCTAGTTCGGTCCACCCAAAGGGGTTCTGATACTTCTGTCAAAGCTGGGACCGCTGCCCCAGCGACGCTGAAGGTGTAGTTATTCCCTTGGAGCACCTTTCACGGTTTTCTTAGGGTTGGGGTCGGCCTGCCTTATACCTTTTATGTTCCTTTGAGGTAATTTTCTGTTTTTCTTGGGGTTAGGATATGCCATGTTTGTCGGCGGTCTCCCTGTTTTTTTAGAAGGGTTATGTTTTCTGATTCGTAATTTGTTAGGTCGTCGTTTCTTTTCACGAACAATGTAATATCGGTATTTTTTTATAATGGAAAATAGAGCCATGGCTCGGCGAATTCTTTTTGCTATTTCTGCTGATTTCTGTATTTTTATCTGATGCAAAGGTGTAGCTCGGTAGTTATTTCCATTTGAGTTGACATTTTAGATTTGATGAGAAAGCTTTGATCTTGTTGTGTAGTTGGTTGTGAACCAGAGTTCAGTTCTTTTCTTTTGACGAGATGTGTGGCCGAGGTTAGACTTCTCTGGTTCTTGTGTGAGCTGAACATTTAAATGGATGTTTCTCTAGTTCTTGTGCGAACTGAACATCCACCCGATCAAAAGCCGAGAAAGGACGACCTGCATATCGTTTTTTCCGAAAAATGATTTATTGACAAGAAACTTTAGTCTTGTCAAATACTCTCGGTGGGAGTAGGTGAGTCGGAACTCGACTTTTATGTGGAGTCTTATTCTCGGACGTTGTGACTTTGCACACGCCCAATACTCGTCTTTTGGAGTACGCGAGTCGGAGCTTAGCTTTTATATGGAGATTTATGCTAGAACGTTGTGACTTTGCACGTGCTCAATACTCATCTTTAGGAGTATGCGAGATGGATCTCGGCTTTTTTAATGGTCTTTGGAGCCATGATGAGAAAACTTCGATCTCGCCAACATTCCGTCTAGCGCAGGATATGTGCGAGTTGTGGCTCGGCTTTTATTTTGTTTGATCATTTGTTATTTTGGATGTTTCAGAAGTGTGAAAAATGCCGAGATTAAGATTTGAGAATCATTAGACCTGAAATCAAAGATGGTTTTATTAATTGAAATAGATGCACCTAGTGGGTTGCCTACGTACCCTGATAACAGGGATCAAGCTAGGTCGTAGTTCACGGTACAATGAAACCTAAGAATAAAATCTCTTGAGCTTTGTGGCATTCCAGGAGTTCGAAATTGGGGTTCCGTCTTCAGCTTTTAGTTCGTACACTCCTGGTTTGACTATCTTGGATATCTCATATGGACCTTCCCACCGAGCTCCCAGTTTAAGGGCGTTCCCCTCTGCTGTATTCGCGTAAGTAATCTGCAAGACTAAGTTTCCTTCTTCGAATCTTCTCTACTTTACACTTTTTTGTAGTATCGCATTGCGGCTTGCTGATAGGTGTTTAACCGTATTAGTGCTCTGTCTCGTATCTCTTCAATGTCGTCTAGTGAATCAAGTAACATTGCGTCGTTGATGGCTTCTTCTTCTGGCAACTTGATTTGGCGCAAACTGTATATTGCTGCTTCCGATGGTGCTAAGGCTTCGATTCCGTGTGCTAGGGAGAAGGGGGTCTGATTGGTGGATTGTCGAGGTGTATTTCGGTAGGACCACAAGACGCTTTCTAGCTCGTTGACCCATAGTCCTTTTTTGGATTCTAGCTGTTTCTTGAGTCCGTCGACTATGGATTTGTTGATGGCTTCGGCCTGTCCATTCCCCTGAGGGTACCTCAGCGTGGCGTGGTTCAATCGGATTTTCCACCTAAAAAACAGTTAGTAGGTAATTTGTTAGTGCCAAATATTTCAGATTGATTAATAGCGCAACTGGTTCGTCGTCCACCTGTCACAGAACACCTTTGCTGTTTTGCGCAGAATTTGGTTCCGTTATCTGTCGTGATTTCATACGGGACGCCGTGCCGGCAGATGATGTTTTTCAATATGAAGTCTTGTACCTGCAACACTCATACATCGCAGGTTGTTAATGAGGTGTTTTTTGTAACTTTTTTACCGAGGTGGGAGTTTGTGGTAGTTAGTCGTGAAACTTGTTTGGCCTTGACTGCTGAGTAAGACTCCGCCTCGACCCATTTTGTGAAATAATCTGTCATCACTAGTAGGAACTTGTATTTTGTTCGTTGCGACCGGAAATGGGCCTACGACATCCATTCCCCACTTCATTAATGGATAGGGGTTTGCTGAGGCGTTTAGCAGTTCAGTAGGCACGTGATTTTTTTGTCTGTGTCGCTGGCACATCTCGCATCTATTGTCGTATTCCTGGCTGTCGCGCAACATTGTCGGCCAATAGTGTCCATGCTTCTTTATTCGTAAATCCATGTAGCGTTCTCTAGAATAACTCCCGCCAGCTCCTTCATGCAGCTCGGCGAGGACCTGCTGCACGTCGTCTTCGTTGATGCATCATAGCAGGATTGCTGAGAAGATCGTTTGTACAGTTGTCCGCCTACGATGGTGTATCTTGCAACTTTGACTCGAAGGCATCATGCTGCCCACTTGTCTTCTGGTTCTTTTCCTGTAAGGATATAGTCTGCTATCTTGGTGCACCAGTCAGTTTTGCCGTTCTCACCTTGTTCCAGATCGAAAGAGATAAGCTCGTCGATGGCGTTGGCCATCATGCTAGTGATGCTTGGTGAGGTTATGTACTTCATAGGGATAGTTCGCTTCAAGTTGAGTTCGTTAGTGGATGCCATGTTGGCCAGGGAGTCGGCGAGCTGATTCTCGTATCTTGGAATTTTGGTGAGCTCGAAGTTGTCGAACTCGCTTGCTTTCTCATGAACCATCTAGTGGTATTGTAGCATTCGATCATTTTTGCAGCATATTCGCTATTGAACTGGTTGGTAACGAGTTGAGAGTCGCAGAAAGCATGTATTCGCAGGGCGCCGAGGTTCTTGGAAAGTCATAATCTGGCTAATAGTGCCTCGTATTCTGCTTCATTGTTAGATGCTTAAAAATTGAACTTGAAAGCTTTTTTGAGTACCTCCTCGGTAGGTGATTCGAGTCGGACACCTGCACCTGACCCTTGCTTTCGCTAGGAACCATCGACGTAAAGATTCCATGTTCCTGGTGGAGTCGCGATATCTGCTCCGGGTGGGACCTCGACTATGAAATCTGCAAGGACCTGAGATTTGGAACATGTACGAGTTCGTTACTCTACGTCGTATTCGTTGAGCTCGACTGCCCACTTGGTTAACCTGCCGGACTGGTTTGGGCTGTGGAGTATGGTTCGAAGTGGTTGGTTGGTGAGTACGACGATAATGTGTGATTGGAAATAAGGTCGTAGTTTCCAGGATGCAGTAATTACGGCAAGAGCCACCTTCTCGATGGCGGGATATCGCGTCTCGGCGTCGTTTAGCGACTTGCTTACGTAAAAGATCATTTTTTGCTCGCCTTGATTTTCTTTCACCAGGACGCCACTGACGGCTACCTCAGAGACTGCTACATATAAGTAAAGGATTCCTCTGTTTTCTGGTTTGGCAAGTACGGGGGGCGTTGTTAAGTATAAATTGAGCTCGTTGAATGCGTCCTGACACTTCTGATCCCATTTGAAGCTCTTGTTTCCTTTGAGGATCTGGTAAAAGGTAAACTCTTGTCAATTGATATGGAAATGAACATGTTTAATGCTGCGATTCGGCCTGTAAGGTTCTGCACGTCTTTTTTCATTCTGGGTGCTGGTAGGTCGAGAATGGTGCCTATCTACTTGGGGTTTACTTCGATCCCCCTCTTTGTTATGATATATCCAAAGAATTTGCTTGATGTGACTCCAAAAGTACATTTGGCTGGGTTAAGTTTCATTTCATATAGGTTGAGTGTTTCGAAACATTTTGCCAGGTGTTGCACATGATCCCCAGCTTTGGCTGACTTGACCAGCATGTCATCAATGTAAACTTCCATGGATCTGCCGATCTCATCGGAAAACATTTTGTTTACCAGACGTTGGTAGGTGGCTTCTACGTTCTTGAGTCCGAATGGCATTACCTTGTAGCAGTACGTTCCCATATTTGTGATGAAAGTTGTTTTTCCCGATATGCAGGATGCATCATAATTTGGTTATACCCTGAAAAGGTATCTATAAAGGATATGAGCTTGTTGTCTGCGGTGGCTTCCACGAGCTTGTCTATATGAGGTAAGGGAAAGCTATCTTTGGGGCACACCTTGTTGAGGTCGGTAAAATCAACGCATACGCGCCATTTGTCATTCTTCTTTTTGATGACGACTGGGTTAGCCAACCACTCTAGGAACTTGACCTCGGCGATAGAGTCAGGGTTCAGGAGTTTCTCCACCTCTTCGTTTACTGCTTGAGAGCGTTCGATACCAAGCTTACGACGCTTTTGTGTTATTAAATTGAAATTTTGAAGTAGAAGCTTTTCTTTTTGGTTTTCGCCATGAAAAGGTAGATAGATTGTCTAAAAAGTTTAAACTCAATACAGATTAGAGAAAATGATTCATCCATCAGAGTTGCTAGTTACGCCTATTAATGTGATAATTAAATTATCAAACTTTCTAAAAAAAACAACAAGAATCTGTTGATTATACTCTCTTGATTCTGTCACCTTCAATAACCAGAAATCCCTCACTGGCTAACGTTGCGGCCGCTTTTCTTACCTGATCATCAAATTAACAAAAGACTCTGTTAGTGACAAAAGATCACAACGCAGTGCACAAGTTTGGGAATTGACTCACATCATTAAGATGAATTTCAGTATTTATGTTGCCTCCTCCATGCTTCTTCAGTTCCTCCAGTAACTGCACCACAAAGTCCATTGTACTTACTTAACACAAAACGGTATCTCTTAAAATAAAAAAAATTCTAGTATACGATTTGCTTTCTTTCGGCTTATTAACAATCTGAGTAAACAATGCACTTGATACCTCGGATAATCGCATTGCTGATCCTCCAATTTGCATTTTCTCGAGAACAATATCTCGAATTGACGACACAAAGTTATCCCGTCTCATTCGTTCACTTGCTGAGACTCCAGTATTTATCAGGTCCATGTCAATGGTTCCTTTTTCACCACAAAAAATACGTTTTTGTTAATATATGTATCTTAGTGAATAATGAACATATTGGTCTTCATGATAAAGTAGGCTGAAGTTACCAGTTGCGTGATCGGTTGCTGATTGCTGCATTGCCACTCTTAGAAGCCGAAATGCCTCATCCACATCATGTTTCTCGACCTTTATCCCCCGTCCCACGAATCAATCAGTTGGTTTGAAATGATGAATGGAAATTGCATCAAAAAATTTTAGATATAATTCACAAACCCATTCAGAGAATCGCATCCGAGCCAAGGCCTCACTAAGTCTGATTAAGCTTTCAATTTGTCTAGGAGTTGCTGTTATAACCTGTACCAAATTCAGAAAGAGTGACCACTGCATTTTTTAAAAAGCCTCTTATACGACATAGAAAGCTATTGAAGTTCCCAAGAGCACACCTTTTTGCTACTACCAGCAAACTTCCCTGCTTTTCTCATCTCAACATATCCCCGAGTCAACTCCTCTGCAGCTTCATCTGATAGTTTAGGATGGATGTTCTTCCGGGCATAGCTTATATAAGTAGTCAGTGTAGTAATATCCAAAGCTTCCTCCTGTGCACTCTGCAAAATTGGGATGAAATGATACCAATTTAGCAAGATATAGGGTTAACATATCCTAAGGCATTCGGGGATAAACATAAGACCTCGGCGTTCTCAAAGTGTAGGGCGACAATATGCTTTGCAAGTCGTCGATCAGTCTGCTCATCGGGCTTATCAAGAATTAAGTAGATCAAATCGAATCTAAGATGCAAAATGTGATAAATTTAGTAACTATGAAGATCCTCTTCTGAAATATTTAGCCTCAAAAAACTTTCGCTGAAGGATTGAATAATAATACCTAGAAAGCAAGGTCGGGGGAAGGTGAATATTCTCAATAACAGAAAGCCGAGGATTATAACGTGAGCCACTAGGATTTGCACAAGCCAACACAGAGGTTCTGGCATTTAGAGATGCAATAATACCAGCTTTTGCTATTGAAACAGTCTGCTGTTCCATCACCTATCAGTTTAACAATGCTCATCAGTAATGTAGGCCAATGGACTAACAAACCATTCACAAGGAGCACCTGCAACTGTATAGCTAGGAAAGAGAGTAACAAACCTCATGAAGCATGCTTCTTGCACTATCAGACATTTTGTCAAATTCATCAATACAGCAGATACCTCGGTCACTAAGAACGAGAGCACCACTCTCCAAAACCTAAAAAATGTAGCATTCACGTTAACAAGTTTAAAAAGAAAGTGAAAAAACTAGCTGACTACAAAAAGATAGAATATAAGATTAACATACAGTTTCTCCTGTCTCAGGGTCTTTTGCTACATAAGCAGTCAAACCAACAGCAGAGCTCCCTCGTCCACTTGTGTAAATTCCACGGGGTGAAAGCTTATGTATGTACTGGAGCAGCTGGGACTTGCTTGTACCCGGATCACCAACAAGTAAGATGTTGATGTCACCCCGAAAATTAGCACCAGATGTCAAGTTCAAAGCATTCCCTCCAAAAAGCTTCACATTGGGAAAATTTCTCAGTCAAAGGAACTAGTGTTGTACATTTTTGTTGAAACCATGAGAATGTAAAAAAGTGTTACAGCACCTGACAAAGAAGACCTTTTTTCACGTCATCCAACTCCCAGATGTTTGGTGCGAGTGATCTACTAAGCTTCTCATATATATCTGGTAGTTTAGAGAGTTCCTTAAACTTCCTCAGCTGAAAAGTAGCACAAAACTTGGTTAGATTGGAGGGACAAATGAATAAGTTATAACACTCTAGATATCTTTAGTTAATAACTGAAGAACCTTCTCTTCATCTAATTCGACATCTTCATCAACTCTACGTAGACTATTGTCAACATCCATAGGATCCTCAGCGGCCATTCTTGACTTACTTGCTTTCTTTATGTGAAGGCAGTCGATGTAGGTCTGTACTCAACAAATATAAACAAAAATGAGATGTCAGAAGGTAATAAGGATGAAGAGGAATTAATAACAGAAGTAAGAGCTAGGATGTCATGCCTTAAACACAGATTTCACAGTTCTGTGAGCAGGCCCAACTCTTACTGTCATTGCTCTGTAAATTCCAGTGACCTATCCAGAAAAAAAGCTTTGGTTGTCAAACTGAAACCATAGTAACACTTGTAGTACTCTGATTAAATTACTGCTTTTACCTCAATTCTATCACCAGGCTTTCCATTATCGACTAGCTTATCATGCAGCAACAAGCTAACTGTATGAGGTGTTCCTCCTTCTGGAATCTCATCAGGAGTTTCCTGAAGCCTCACAATTTGCTTATCAGCGAACCTGATACAAAAATGAAGAAGGTAAGTTACAAAATTAAAAAGAATAAGAAAAAAAATCTATAATTGGAACTTACCTGCATCGATTATGCACTAGTGTCATGGAGTTCTTGGCAAGGCACTCTTGTTTCAAGCAAGTAGGAGGCTCACTTATTTTCCCTTAAAAGAAGACAAAATATTAGGAGAAACTATGCAGATACATACAAAAGTGGATTAAACCAGATGAGAAAATTACCTCTATCTACGATAATGGGGTCAGAAAAGTAACCACAGACTAGGCATCTAAACACAGCTTCCCTGATTTCAGGAATGATTGAGCTACTCCGAATTATCATTCCTTTTAAAGATATCATCTTCTCAATATCTAACCAACCAAAATAGAGAATGAAACATTAAACTTATGCAGCAACTAGAAAATCTAAGAATCCAGGGAAAAAAATGATATAACTAACCAGAAGGATTGAAATTTCTCATGGAAGTGGAAGTCCTGAGGTTAAAAATTCTGACTTGAACATGTTTCTCGAACAAACGATCAATGGTGGAAACAATATCCATCAGGACAATATCAAAGATGGCGAGAACTTCCAATGGATATCGAACCATCTTGTTGTACAAATCAGGATCATAATCAAACACATCATACGCATCAACATCGATCCATTCTCCTTCAATTTCAATCACCTTACGTATAGAAGCCATATACTTCCCTTCTCTAAACAAATCATCACTGTTCTTCTTAGCTTCTCTAAAATGTTTCACGAACATCTCAATCGCCGATTTGACATCTTGCACACTGATGTTAGTTCCCCAGACGAAAGTCGGAGCAGTATCCTCCGCGCCGTCATCCTCACCATCTTCAGAAGATGGCGGTTGTTCGTCAGTAAACGATGGAGTGGCTGGTCCTTGTCCATTTCTTCCGTTGGATCTGGCGGCGGAAGGACGAGAAGTGGGAGGAGTGGAATTGGAGGATGCGAGACGTGAAGGCGGTGGAGGAGTGGCAAATTGCGTAGGGGTAGATGAACCACCTCGTCGGCGACGGCGTAGTGCGGCGGGGGAAGAAAATGTGTTACCGATAGGACTTGAATCGGGAGAGGAAGGACCTGAGGTGGTGATATTCGTCAAAAATCCCGAAACAAGTTTAGACTAAGAAAGAGTAAGAGAGAGTGAGAGAGAATACCGTCGTTGGTGTTGGCAGGAGGAGAGTCGGAGGTAGCCATGGTTGATCGGAGAATGGAATGAGACGGAAGACTGAGAGTTGGTTCTCGGAGCTATTTTAGTGAGAGGAGATGATGAATTGGGCGGGACTTCACTTGATTTTGGCGCCAATTTTTAATTGGGCTTTGAATGGGCCTGAAAGGTTACTCGTTGGGTTAAATATCTAACCATATATAACCGTGGATGAAACTCATACATCTAATAATAATAATAATAATAATAATATTATGAGATTCATGATGATGATGATGATGTAAGTAGATATTCTATTCATGGACGTTTATACGTATTGGTAATTGGTGTATACATAAAAAGCTAATTACTTTAGGTATTGTGTTCACACCATTATTCAAACTATTGTCAATAACATTTTAAATTAGAATTGCCATCAGGGCACAGAAATAAACAAAATTAAGTGTATGATTAGATGATTTCTCATGAACTCCTTTCTTTGGTTTCAGAATCAAAGAAAAGCCGAGTGAATTAATGATGTGGAACTCAGAGTTGCAAAGAATGAGTGCAAGAGCAAAGTAAAAATGGTTTCACAAACATGATCATATGTAAACGTTATCACATGCATACTCTTACACTTCAAATATTCTTAAGTATTATACTACGTGGGTTTCAAACAATGTTTTATTAACATTTCAAATCTAGTATTTTGTTTGTATTTTTCATAAGATATATTTTTCCTCATAATATATTTTTAAGACTCGATCCACTAATTTTTTGTTTTAGTATGAAGATATTTTGGATAATTGTATGGTATTTAATGATGTCTTTTTCATATATAGCACCTCAATCTTTATTACTAGAGCTGAATGTAGTTTTCTCTTTCAGTTTCTATCTTTTTCATTTGTGTACACAAATATATATATATATATACTTACTAATAATTGTAACGTGAATTCAAATCCCTCGAAACATCTACTTATAGTGATAAAATAAGTGTTAGGCCTAAGAAAGGGGGAATGTTTGGTCTATAAATAGAGCTACAATAACCTTTAAGTAACACTAGGTGAACACCCGCATAGACACATATGTTTATATCTAAGTATATAAATTCTACTGTTACGTAGTTCTCTAATTTTTGTGTTAATCATATTTTTAAAATTATAATATGGTGTGCTTTTAAATTTTTTTGGTGTCATTCAAAATGTGCAACTAATATTTTTCATTAATGCAATCTAGTTGCTAAGTTTTTTTTTTTTTTTTGATAAACCATGGGAGTTATGAGTCTTTGGTCCATAATCTCCCCTGGTGCCCGGAGCCAGCCGTTGATAATACCTATTTAAGGTGTAAATCACTCATCCCAAGGGGGTTGAACTAGTGAACTTGAACACTCCAAAGAGTGTATCAACCACTAGACCAAAGTCCTTTGGTTATTACTTATTAGTTTGCATAATTTAATGGAATCACATTAATAACTTTGAAATATGAATTTACATGATTTGATTCGTGTATATTAGGATCCATTATAAAATGTTAGAGGTTTGATTATTTCTGTGTGAATTCACATATGATAATTTTATTTGTGGAAGTCCACATGTTTTTCATACTAAATTAGTATTACTAATCTACAAATCTAAAAGAAAGTTAGAAAACAATAGTTTTGTAACCGAGAAACAATATATACAAGAATTAAATTAAAGTAATGATGTCGAGAACACTATTGCAAAGAGCCACCGAAACTCATATTTGTCGAATTGAATCATCAACTTATGGTATTTTATCTTTGATCATCTCTTGCGATTTCATTTGGAAGCATATATGTAAGGTTTAGCTTTCAAAAACCAATTCGTTTCTTCTTCTATGTAGATTGACAATCAAACTATATGAAAGTGTTAAGATTAGTTATTCTATTTAGATTGTGAAATCTCATCATTAGTTATTCTCTATCAATTATGAATATCTACACAATGATTCTATTTAGATTGTGAAATCTCATATTTAAATTGCGAAAGCATATATGTAGATTAAACTTACGCGGGTTTAGATTAGTTATTCAATATCAATTATGAATATCTGCACAACGAAGATAGGTTGTTGAATTCTGATAGTAAATTATATATAATTGGACTAATTGTAATAAAATATAAAATTTGATGGTTTATGAAATCGAATAAAAATCTAAAAGTTGTTTATAAAATATAATACATTTTATCTTTAGTTTTAAGAAAAACATATTTATCTGTTTTAGTAAACAATATAATAATGCTCACATAAGTGTAAATGGTTTAATAGCTATAACTTACTAATAATAAGAGTTGTTTATTTTTGCTCTGGTAACTTCTATATATTTTTAATAAATTAATTTTCATATATTGTACTTATTTTGTTATTCAACACAAATTTTTTTTAGGAGCATAAGTAGTTTTTGGTCAAACATTAATAAGGTTATATGAATTTGTTGCTATTTCGATCCGAGAATTGAAATCTAGTTAGCTACCATCATTTCAGGCGGTGTAAAGCTGGAAAAAATATATATTAGTGAACAGTTTATGCAAAAATATCTGAAACTGTACATTTTTTATCCCTCAAAGCTAGTAGTTCCTGCTAGATTTGTCTTTATATGATTTTAGGTTTGATAGACTTTGGATTATATAGCTTAAATGCTTTGCTTCTTTTATATATATATATATATATATATATATATAGAGGTTAATAACAGTTAAAGCGCCAAGATGTAAAACGTACAAGACTGACTTCCTATGACATGTTTATAAATATCAAACCTTATACCTCTATCTATGTTGGTCGTAGAATCTCAACATACTTACCACTTGAGAATAGATTAGTCTCTAAAAAAGCCAGTTGCTGTAAGAATAGACACATGCGAGAGAAACTTTAAGCTCAGATGAAACATGGTCATATCAAAAGACCAAGATGCTAATTACCTCTTAGGTAATCTCTTCATCATATTCGATTCTTCCCAACGCCAAAAATACATGAATTATTTTCAAAATATTGTTATGCTATCAGAATCTATGAATGTGTCGAAGATTCTATAGTATCACACCAAAGATAAGGAAACTATTTCTGCAATTTCATTCATTCTGCGATTTAAACTATCCTAGTTCACCAAAGAGAGAAAAGTGTCAACTTCTGCGGGCCTACAAAGCATCATGCTACATTTTCGATTCCTTACCACTACTTGAAACTATACTGTTAAGATTAAATTTTAAGTATCCTGACATACTCTACCACTACTTGAAATTATATATTGTTACCCCTAATAGTTGGTAACTACCGGATCCTTATGTTATCAGAAACTATGATGTCATTGACTTGAGAAGTAATTTGTTTTCTTCCCTTTGGCAGGAAGAAAGTTAGTCTTATTGCTTTGCTGGAGGAGCTGCTCTCTCCATCAGAGATTTTCTTTTACCACACTAACTTTTTTTTTGCAAAGTTATTTGGAAGAACATCAGAGACAGAATTGCATATCAAGTTCCTTAATCTTACCTGCTCACACCGCTTTTTTACAATACACTCGATGTTATCAGAAGAAACAGAAGGACCCGTGGGAGCATCTCGGGTGCCAAAGTAAGTCAGATTTCTGATGACTACTTCTGCTGCCTCCTTTACTTGAGCGTTCAAGTAATTATGGCTTCTCAAGAGACATAACTTTGAGCAGAAGTACACCACTCGTTTTTCGAGGCACAATCAATCGGTCAACTGACCGTTTATCGGCACAAGTCACAACTTTATACTCGACTTTAATAAAGCAAAATATGAAAAAACTGAAGTTGTAGGAAAATAACAATCCGAGAGTAATTACATTTTTTTATCAAATGTGCATTAGAATAATGTAAAGGTGATGTGTCAAAGTAGAATGTGCTGATGTGTCATCCTCAAACTCTCTTTTTTATATAATAGATTAGAATTCGAGTTAATGTTAAATGTTGTATTTATCTTTATAATGTCATAATCAACAACATAAAATAGTTGATATATAATTGAGATTATCGACGTATATATATAGAATTGAGATTATCTAATATATAATTTGAAAATGTTAGCTAAAATAAAATTTATAACTTTTAGCGTGAGAATTGACAACTTTTATTATGAAATCATTAAATCTTTATTGTGAAAACTTGTAACATTTGGTGTAAAAACTGCAATTATTCACTTGGAACTTTTGGTCACTATAAAAGAATCTTGTGGGTTTTGATAATTTTTGTTGTTTTAAGTAGTATTTAATAATCCTAAATATGATTTTTGTATAGTTACAAAATTTAGGATTGAAATTTGGATATAAATGGTTGTAACTTTTAAGTTTGGACCTTTGCAACTTTTAGTTTGAAAATTTGTAACTTTTGGTGCGAAAAATTGTAACTATATAATCACTTACCAACTTTTGACCACTATATAATAACCTCATGGATACTTGACAAATTTTTATTATACATTTAATAAATTATAAATTGTAATAGGTGTTTTTATGTTATGGTTGCAAATTTTTGCATTTATACATTACAACTTTTGAATGTGAATAATTGTAACTTTTGATTTTGAATTATTGCAACTTTTAATGTGAAAATTTGTAATCTTTGGTGTGAAAAATTGTAGTTATTCACGTGCAACATTTGGACAATTTCTTTTTTTGTAATGAGAAATCCTAATTATTGTTTTACTAAAAGAATAAACAATTTCAAATCAAGTAACAATATCTCTATAAACAAATTTTCACATAAATCATAAGCATAAATGTGTTTCCTATGAAGTAAACTCTAATTTATTCTGATGATTTATTTGGAATTGTGTTTCCTAGAGATGTTGTTAGTTGAACTTAATTTCTCTATCATTTTAATAAATCAATAAGGAGCTTATTTATTATCTATAAAAATTGTCCAAATATTATAAATATGAAGAAGCACCACATCTGATGAAAAATTCAAGGTATTGCATATTGAAAAACAAGAACCGGAGGTGGAAGAACAAGAACCTCCGGTTGAAGAAGCCACAACCCAGATTCAAGTCGCCACCTCCAAGATTCAAGAACGAGAACCTTAAGCTATCGTTGCGTTTCTCAGATTCAAACAATTCAACCATTTCAAAAATATCTTATGATGGGAAAAATAACATTTGAAATCTTTCATAATCTTGAATTTTTCTTTGCTAGCAAATTCTTTAGCTAATACATCTTTTCATTGCAGACTTTAGTAATCTCCATCCGGTGTTATTCATCTATAGCAAGTTTCGATACATTTACTAATTTATTTTTCCTTTTCTTGATATAAGTAATGGTGTAAAAATATTGTACGTTTAGTGAGACAGTAAGTGACTTTTTTTTGTCAGCACTAAAAACTGACCACGTCAACTAATCGTTATATCATTTATCATTCATTTATATGTTGTTGCGACTTGTCGTTGTGTTTTTCATAAAAATCTATAAATATATAGAATTTAAATTTGTAAAATAAAATATATAAATTTAACTCTATATATAAAATAACTAACTTAATAATTTATTTAATTTAATTTATTTTCATTTATTTAATTATTAATATTTTATTATATTTCATAATCAATGCTAATGTTTGCTTCACAGTGGGATATACAAGTCCTCATTTTCATATCAGATCCTGGTGAAAGGAAAATAACGATTAGAATTGACATCTAAGTAACTCATTTTGATTTTTATTGCTAATGACCGTCAAATGAAGTCTCATATTAAACAAAAAAGCTATAACTAAAGAAACATAAAATATTTCCTTTGTGAGACTTTGATTTCCGATGTTGTATTCCACTTACATATCATACGAGCAGTTTTTATTAAATAAAAGAGGAAACAAAATATGGTAAAGACTATTCGGCCTAGTTTAAAGATGAACATTCCAAAAAAGGCCTAGCCCATATTACTAAATATCATACAAACAGTTTAAAAAAAACTAATAATGATGGTGTGTTGTATAATAATGATGTTATATTATCTGTGTTCGATGAGTATTGATGTTGTTTTGTGCGTGATACGAAGTGAGAGCAATGAAATACAAAGATACTTATTTATACTACTCGACATATACATATACATCGCCTAACATTACATATACGTAATATGTCGGTTAACATTACTTGGTTGAGAAGTAAATATATTATTAGATAAATAGATATACACAATGTAATTATCTACAATATATGAAACACCCCTTATTATTATTGATTGTGTACGGTCTCGTTAAAAACCTAATCATGAAAAAACTCAGTGGAATAAAAACTATGACAAGGAAAAAAGTACAGTGCCACAATCTCCCCATGGAAAGAACGTGTATAAGCTTCTTTTCACAGTTCATGTAAGTGACGTATTCCAATGCTTTGGACATGCTTTCGAAAGACTATAGTAGAAAGTGCATATGTAAAACAATATGCTTGATTGTAGCTTGAGCGAATATATTGGACGTCAATTTCCTCATTTTTTCTAGTTCTTTAGTGGAAGAGAAAAATCTTGGAGGAATGCGCTTTGTTTAGTTGCTCTTGATATAACATTCTTTGAGTTGGGCGACACAAGCAACATTGTCTTCGAATAATTTTGTTAGCTCTTTATTGACGGGTATACCGTTGACTTCTTGTATAAGTTGAGTCAGGGATCTGAGCCAAACACACTCTCTACATACTTTGTGAAGAGCAATTGCTTTATTTACTTGGGGGGGGGGGGGGGGGAAAATCAAGACTTCCATCCCTAAGATTATATCATTCTCCCTTGATGTTTATCTTGTGCGTGTTCCATGTTGCCTCGTTAAAAACCTTTTCATGGAAAAACCCAGTGTGATAAAAAAATCATGATAAGGGAAAAAGAGTGCAACCACGCATCTCTTTAGAAGCATACCTTTGATATATGCGCATAGGTGACGAACTGTATCTCGCAAGTATATTAATAGCGAATGCTATATCTGGTCTATCGTAATTTGAAAGATACATAAGTTCACCAATAACGCTCATATAAGGTATTTCAAAACCTAATAGATTCTTGTCATTTTCACAAGGCCGAAATTGATCCTTGTTAATGTCAAGGGATCTATTAACCATTGGATTACTCAAAGGATTCTCTTTATCCATACTAAAGCGTTTTAACACTCTTTAGTGTAATTTGATTGATGTACGGAAATTTCATCTTGGAAGTGCTCTATTTTGAGACTGAGACAAAACTTTCTCTTTCCAAGATCTCTAATTTCGAACTCTTATTTCATGTGAGTTCTTGTATCATCTATATCCTTTTGAGTTCCAATTATGTTCAAGTCATCAACATATACAACTATGATCACAAATCCATCTGAGGATTTCTTAATAAGTATGCAAGGACATATCGCATTGTTGACATATCCTTTTTTCAAAAGATATTCACTTAAGAGATTATACTACATACGCCCAGATTTCTTTAATCCATATAGTGATCACAGTAATTTGACTGAACAAATTTCTTTAGATCCTTAGTAATATTTGATCCTTCTGGGATCTTAAATCCTTCAAGGATTATCATATAAATATCACTATCTAGCGATCCATATAAGTATGCAGTCACTACATCCATCAGGTACATTTCTAAATTCATAGAAGCCGCAAGGCTTATTAAGTACGTGAATGTGATTGCATCCATTACCGGGGAATATATTTCTTCATAATACATTCCCGGTATTTAAAAAAAAATCTTGAGCCACAAGTCGTGCTTTATATCTTGTGACTTCATTTTTCTCATTTCTTTTTCGCACGGAGACCTATTTACATTCGACGGGTATTACACCTTAGGGTGTAATGACAATAGGTCCAAAGATATCTCTTTTATTAATGAAGAATAATTAAGTTCTCATGGCTATTAGCCATTTCTCTCGATCAGTCCTTTCTTGGCACTCTGATACGGATGTCAAGTCTGGATCATAATTTTTATTATCCATATCTTTAGAAAAGGAGAATGCTCCATTAATATCCTCTATTTTATTTTTATCCCATAATTTCCCAGTATGGACATAGTTAATGGAAATCTCATACTTTTGAATGTTATGTTCGTCCTTTTGACGAGTTTCTTTATATGGTTCTTCTTGAACTTTTTCATTTATAGAACTTTTATTTATTTATTTATGGGGTTTTTATCTTTAGACCCCATGGACCTCCCCCTCTTTAACTGAACCTTAGGTTCATTCGCTTTGCTCCCATCGGTTTTTCCTTTAGGAACAATAACTTTTGATAGGGCATTAGCAGCGGGTATATATGATTTTGTCACTCTATTTGCATCTGATAATTGATTTGCCAAATTTTGAAGATATACAGTTTTTTGTACTTCTATTTCGTGTTGTTTTATAAGGGAATAAGATATGCTAAAGATTGTGTAAACCATGTAGTTTTAGCTCTTGTTTAGTTTATTCCCCTGACGCTGAAAATTCATCTTCATTATAATGACAATCGGCTAAACATGTCGTAGATATATTACCAATTTGTGGTTCAAGATATCTAATGATAATTTGTGACGTATACCCAATATATATTCTCTTCGGGAATTCTTATATAATATAACATCTCATTAGATGTTTATTTGAAATATATAAATACATATTTGTCTTTCTCACGTATTCCAAATATCTTTTTAAGAGTTTTAATGATCTATAAATCATCTAATTTATTATATATATATATATATTTATATATTTTTTAGTAGTTCTCGAGAACATATGTGACATCATTAATCTATTATAGATTAAGCCCTTCAAGCTTTTTTTCATGAATATCAATTCAAGTCTTTTATAGAGCATCTTCTATATTTTGTATTTCTTTGGTTCCATATTTTTTATAATGACATAGTTAATCAAGATCTCTTATAATTCATCAGTGATATCATTGAAGTACTTGATTTTATTATTAACCATGTCTACGGTGTACTCCTCTTCAAGGAGCTTTAATCCTCTTTTCAATGAAAATTACTCATTTTCCTTTTAAGGATTTTCTTTATATTTTGAATCAAAGTAGTCTATAACGTAATATACATTTCATAGACTTAATATGTCATTCTTCAAAGACATATTTTATTGGAGCATATTCAGCTGAGATTTTGAGATGAATTATTCTATGAACTTCACGTTCATATATATTTAAATGAGGATTTATACTGATAATTAATTTACTCAAATTTCATCCATCAACTATACTTATAAATGCTCTTTAGCATTTATTTTGCAAGATATTATGAATAGTGATCTTTTGAACTTATGAACTTTAAGTTCATATTTATTTGTTCAAGATCCAAACTAGTGATCAACGAGACATTGCACGGTTTATTTTATGATCAAGGGCATAACCCCTATAACAATCAAAGGGACTAACACCAAGAGAAAGCAAAATCCATCTACTTCGAAAATAAAATTCATAAATTTAAGTTTAAATAAATTTGATATAAATTAAATTTTACCATAGACGTTGGAGTCGGATATCGTATATCTTCTCGAGTAAAGAAATATTCATGTTGATAACTTGTTGTATAATAATAATATTATAGTATATGTGTTCGATACTTTATTAGAGAGAAAGAGTGTATTGATGTTGTTTTGTGTGTGATACCAAGTGAGAGAGATGAAAAATGTGAATGTGTTCACAATATGTGTTAAAAAGTCACTTATTTATACTAGTCAACATATACATATATGTCAGCTGACTAATACGTCGGTTAACATTACTTGGTTGAGAAGTAAATATATTATTGTATAAATGGATAATACATAATGTAATTATCCACAATATATAATATGATGCACATAAAAGTAAACCGATAATCATTGGATCAATTATAGTACTCTATCAAAATCTGCTCTAGTAGATAAATACAATAAAATTTTTGTAAAATTTTCTGATCGTCAGAAGAAAAAACATAAAAATGGTTTTGAGAGTTGTGATGTTACGCTAGTGTGATGCGAAGAAGTGCGAGACCAATTGCTGGAATTGAGACAAGAGTACCTATGCAATACAAGATTAAAATCCAAACGTTGTCCAGCTGTGACTTTATCAATTTCATACCTGTCTCTATATCGCCTCGTAGTTTTTCTGTCTCACGTTGCAAAACAGTTAAATGGTGTTTCTTCACAAAGAATGGAAAAGAGTTGGGATCATTCAATCTTTTTACAGTAGATTATAACATGATATGGAAAAGTTTCGAATAAGATGGCCAACAAAAAATGTAACTGAGCCAAAGGTGTTTTCAAATCATTAACAACTTTTGCACATCAAAAGGTTCTCAACAACAAGAGATTGCAAACAAGATGCAAGACAAAGGTATATGTTACCTGAGAGCTTTTTACTTCTGATTTAAATTTTCCCAGATTTGACTTTTGAATCATTTCAATATGTAGACACAAAGTAAGGAAAAGTGAGAGTATAACATAATATATACAGTAATTAAGGAATGAGAATTTAAAACAATAACCTTCTGCATTTCTGCCTTTGAAACAAAAGATTCATAGACATTTTCCAAGCTATCATTCAAAACCTCGGTGATTACAGAAGTTATTGCTTCGGCTTGTTTCGATGGAAGACCTTGAGCTTCAAGACTCCTCACCTTTCACATTAACAAAAAAAAGAAAAACTATCATGATTTTTTCTTCTTCTTCTTCTTCCTGAGGTTCCGAACTAGAAAGTCGTAGAATAATCAAATTTATTTCTAGTTCTTGAAAAAAATGTGATTAGATGATATTACCAGAGCCAATGTATCAACAAGAAACACACGTCTTGCATTAGCTTTCGTGAGCTCAAAAAATGGACGATGATCAAGCAAGCCGTATCAGAACTGAGACCCTAACAGAGCCAGACATTTGAAGAAGGTCATCGATCAGACAGAGATCGATATCAAATTGAACTCGAGAAGCAGGAACCAAGCCGAATCCGAATCAGAATCAAAATTGCAGGCCGAATTGAATGTCAAGAATGATTAGGGCATCAGAGGAGGGGTTCTTGGGTTTGATCATTTGGAGGCTAATTACAAACTTATCTTTAACCAGTTTTCTATACCAAAAACGAAATGTTTACTTGCCCAAAAAGTTCTCCTTTTATTTTATTTCTTATAACCTCTACTCCATTATTTAATAAACAAATTGATGTCCACTAACAAAATCAATTTGTTGAACTTAATTCTTATTGATTTTTACAAATTAATTAAATTTATATTCATTTCTATAAATTAATATCTAGTTTTAA
This sequence comes from Iberis pinnata, assembly GCA_900406425.1. Taxonomy (NCBI): domain Eukaryota; kingdom Viridiplantae; phylum Streptophyta; class Magnoliopsida; order Brassicales; family Brassicaceae; genus Iberis; species Iberis pinnata. Next base: position 22,353 of record OVBE01003097.1, read on the forward strand.
TTGATTGAACTTAATTAAATTCACTTTCAATCAAATTTTGATAAGTTGAAAAATTTGGTATCTTATGTACACTAATTTAGTACGTGAAAGTCTTATAAACTGCTTGTTCTCTTTTTCACTGAAACCAAAATGCAAAAAGAGGAGAACACAAAAAAGGTGAATATACGTTTTCTACTTTCAGGAATTTGATTAACGTTTTGGGATTATAAGATGTTCATACAACTGGTAAGATATACATTTGGATGGGAAGAAGGTCAAACTACTTCATCAAGTCCCGCATTGATAGAGTCATGGCCAATCAGGAATTGCTTGACCAATTTAGTAGGGCCAATGTTAAAGTATTAAACTACATGGGATCTGATCATCGTCCACTTTTAATTTTTACAGATTCAAAACCATGGAAAAACCACATATTATTCAAGTATGAAAGTAGATGACAAAACCACCCAACCATACATCATTAAGTTAAAGCTCTTTGGAAAACTCATGAAAATTTATTTTCATCTACTCATTTTTCTGGCTTTTTAACATAATGTAAAAAATAACTTTCAAAGTGGAAATACCAATAGCAATTGAAATTCTCATATGCTATTAAAGAGCTGCATACGCATTTACATGAAGTATATGAGTCATACCTCATTGATTACACATTTACACACTAAAAGCTAGTTTGTTACATGCATATAATCAAGAAGAAGCATACTAGAGGGTGAATAGTAGAGTTTTTTTGGTTGAGAGAAGGTGATAAGAATACAACTTATTTCCACTTAAAAGGAAAATAAAGATGCAATTTCAATCGTATTCAACTCTCTCCTGAATTCAAATGGAGAGATAAAAACAGAAGATAAAATCTGTTGTATTTGTCGATTATTTCTTTTCCTTATTTTCTGATCAAAGAAGAAATTAGAATGCTAGTTATCATTTGTAGGATGGATTGCCTTGAAAGGTAACAAAGATGAATGTGGATCTAACTAAACCTTATCCCATATGCATGATGACAAGACACTAGATCCAGATGGTTTAACTCCAGCTTTTTTCAAACATTGCTGAGGATCAATTAAAACATGTGTTGTAAATTTTGTCCTGCATTTTTTTATAATATGGAAATTGATAAAATATCCAACCATACACACATATGTTTGGTCTCCAAATCTCTGCATCCTCATACTACAAAAGATTTCAGACCTATAATCCTAGCAAATGTTTCCTATAAAATTATCTCAAATATCTTGGCAAATAGGTTAAAACAATGGTCGTACTATATTATCTTTGCGAATTAGTCAGCTTTTTTTCTTAGTAGGAAGATAACAAATAATTTTTTGATAGCACACGAATTAATACATTCACTTAAAACTCGAAAAAGAAAGTATCCTTAATGGCTATGAAGCTTGATATTATGAAGGATTTTGATAACATCGAATGGTCCATTCTGGAATACATGCTAAGAAAAATGAGTTTTGCAGATGTTTGATGTCGTTGGATCATGTTGTGTATAACAACTGTTACATACTCTGTTATGATCAATGGTGAGCCACTAGGATATATTGAACCAAGGAGGAGAATCAAGCAGGGGTACCCCATATCACCATACCTGCACATTATTTGTGTTGAAGGTTTGACTAATCTTCTTAATAATTTATGTCAACAACAATATTTACATGGTTTTCAAGCAAGCAAAAATGGTCCCTCTGTTTCTCATTTGATGTTTGCTGATGATTTATATGGGAGTGTAAATTCCCCCGGGTCGGATTCTCGGAGTTTGACCAGGCCTTAAGAAGTAAATGGGCTTCCCCGGGCCTATTTACGAAAGACGAAGAGCTCATAAGCCCACAAGGAAAGAACGCCCACTAAGCGAGTAAGCCAACAAGGAAAGAAAGCCCACTAAGCGGGTAAGCTCGCGAGGAATACCGAACCCACTTGGGGAGCTGAGAGCTCGCGAGGAATGCCGAACCCACTTGGGGAGCTGAGAGCTCGCGAGGAATGCCGAACCCACTTGGGGAGCTGAGAGCTCGCGAGGAATGCCGAACCCACTTGGGGAGCTGAGAGCTCGCGAGGAATGCCGAACCCACTTGGGGAGCTGAGAGCTCGCGAGGAATGCCGAACCCACTTGGGGAGCTGAGAGCTCGCGAGGAATGCCGAACCCACTTGGGGAGCTGAGAGCTCGCGAGGAATGCCGAACCCACTTGGGGAGCTGAGAGCTCGCGAGGAATGCCGAACCCACTTGGGGAGCTGAGAGCTCGCGAGGAATGTCGAACCCACATGGGGAGTTGAGAGCTCGCGAGGAATGCCGAACCCACTTGGGGAGCTGAGAGCTCGCGAGGAATGCCGAAACCACTTGGGGAGCTGAGAGCTCGCAAGGAATGCCGAACTCATCAGGAGAGCCGAACCGACGCACGGAAAGCTGAACCGGCACGCGAAGAGCTGAACCGGCGCACGGAGAGCTGAACCAGCGCGCGCAGAGCTGAACCGGCACGCGCAGAAGCAGTCAATGCCTCATTTATGGCAAGATCGGCGGTTACGGAAAAAGATTCAAACAGAAGATATGCGCCATAAATGCTCATTTAACCCATTAAAGGGGAGCTGGGCTATAAATACCTTGGAGGGGGATCCAAGAAAGGGGTTGGAAATTTTCATTTGTAAAATCAGAGAGAAAATACTTGTAATTCTTGAGAGAGTTGTAACACAAAATCCTGAGAAATAAACACATTTGTTACGAATTTCTCTGCAAACTTTCAATAATTTGGTGTGAGAGATTCTGCTCTCACATTTTGGCGCCGACTGTGGGGAGAGAAGATAAGACTCCGACGAAATCGTTGAAGAACACTTACTCTGCCCAGAAAAAGAATGGAGACTCCACCAGATTCTCCAACCGGAAGTCAGCATGCGGGTGCAGCTAACCAGGTGGCCGCGGTGGTGAACCAGGACTCCCTGGCGGAGCTGAAGCTGATGCTGGCAACGCTGGTGGCATTTGCCAAAAAGCAGAAGGAATCAAGCGATGCGCTCATTGCTCGTTTCAATAGCCACGAAGAGCACGTGCCAACCCGGCTCGTGACCCTAACGAATGTCCAGTCCGATCTGGAGGTTCGCCTAGGAGCCTTGACGAGACCAATAAGGAGAACCACGCCGATTATCCTGACCCCAGCGAACCCATAAGATGGGAGGAACGGAGGTACCGGCAATCTGGATGAGAACCGGAGAGCTGATGGTCCTCCGAACCTGAATCGGAGAGCTGGTGACCCGACAGGTCCGAACTGGCGAGGTGAGAGCTCGCGGGACGCAGGCAGGAGTACCTGCAATCATGCCGATCCGAGCAGGAGAGCTGATGATCCTACGGTCTGAGCTGGGGTATCAGAAATCCTATCGATCCGAACAGGAGAACCGTTTTCACTACAAGTCCGAACCGGGGAGCCGGCAATCCTGTCGATCTGTACCAGCAAGCTGATGCTCCAACGGGTCCGAACTGGCGAAGCGATGATTCACTAGATGCGAATCGGAGAGCTGGACGCCAAAGAGCTCCGGGAGACACTGGAGAGCTGCAAACTCCAAGTTCCGTAAGGATGGATGACGATAACCTGGGAAGCGGTTTGCATAGACAGAGAGATCGCGAGTACGACACGCTCTGAAGATCTATTGAAAAGGCGAATGCCAAACTTCTCGCGGTGACATCAAAGGTCCACCGAGTCACTAGCGCGGCCTCGGAGATCGATCTTGTGATCGCAGAGACAAAGAGGACTCCTTTCACAGCGCGTATTGCGAATGCGCGAGTAAGAGACACCGGCAAGCTAAGACTCCCTATTTACGAAGGGAAGTCAGACCCAAAGGCGCACATGACAGCCTTCAGGATTGCCATCACCCGAGCACATTTCAGCGAAGAGGAGAAAGATGCAGGATACTGCAGACTCTTCGTCGAAAACCTGACAAGATCGGCTCTCGAGTGGTTTTCCCATCTCGAGGGGGATTCGATCGACAATTTCACACAGTTGTCGATGGCATTCCTGAAGCACTATTCCATTTTCATGGACAAAGGAACATCGGATGCTGACCTATGGACTTTAAGTCAAGGTCCAAACGAATCGCTTAGGAGTTTTATCGAGCGGTTCAAGGCCGTTAAAGCAAAGGTGACCTGCGTAAGTGAGTCGACAGCACTCGCTGCACTTAAACACGGACTCTGGCATGAGTCACCTTTCCGTTTTGACTTGACAATCTACAAACCGGAAACAATTGAGGACGCACTTCATCACTCCATGAATTGGGTGATTGCCGAAGAGGAAAAGGTTGCTCTTTCTAAGAAGTTTAAAGTTGTAAAAGGAGCTCCCGAACCGACGTTCCTACCAAAAAAGTTCGAGAAGAAGGAGGGCAAAAATTTCTGAGGATGATCTAAGGGCTTTCACTCGTACAGCGTGGAGAAAGGAGGGCGAAAGCTGGAGAGCAAAGACGGATCGTGCATGGTGGGACGCGACCCGGATGCTTACTGCGAGTTACACAAGTGTAACTCGCCACGCCACGCATGAATGTTTCAAGCTAAAGAACTTTCTTAGCAAGAAATTCGCCAAAGGAGAGCTGAAAGGAGGAATCGACCTTGAAGCAATTGTTCGTGAGATGGAAACCCCTAAGGAGAACACAGAGGTCCCTGCGGGAAAAAGGGCTCGGAGTCCAGAAAGGGGAGGAACCGCAAAGGCTCCTCAAAAGAAACGCATAGACTTCATCATGGGGGGATCAAGGCATTGCCGAGAATCAGTTTCTTCGGTGAAGTCGTATGTGAGGAAACCGGAATTTGAAAAAGCAAGATATACTCCAGATCCCGTAAGTGAGATAAGCTTTACTGAACAAGACGCCTCTCACCTGGACTCACCACATGATGACGTTCTAGTCGTCGAACTCGATGTCGGGGCAAACTGCAAAGTATCGCGAGTTTTGATTGACACGGGAAGCACCGTCAATGTCATGTTCCTAGAAACGCTCAAGCGAATGGGACTTGACAGTTCAGAAGTAAAGGGTCCTTTGACTCCCTTAACAGGATTTAGCGGAGCGACGGAAATGTCACTCGGCACTATAAGACTTCCAGTGTCTGCAAAATGAGTCCACAAGCTCGTCGAGTTTACCGTGGTAGATCGACCGGCAGCTTACAATATCATTTTGGGAACTCTTTGGCTCCACGAAATGAGGGCTGTCCCGTCCACATATCACCAATGTGTGAAGTTTCCGACCAAAGGCGGTATAGGAGTAATCTATGGAAGTCAAAAGCACTCTCGAATATGCTACATGGCTGGCGTCAAGTCCATGGTTCAATAGCAACTAAAGGGCTCGGATTTTTCTTCCGAAGAAGAAAATCTGAGTCCGAAGTTTGGCGATGATCAAATAACTTCAAGCCCGGAGGATGGCGAAGAGAAAGGTCCGCAAAAACGTACCACAAAGATCCCTCTAGACCCACAAGATCCAGAGAAGTGCGTAGCCATAGGATCCCAACTGAAGGGGGGAACTGGGGCACGAGCTAATCAGGTTTCTGCGGCAAAACAAGCAAACCTTTGCGTGGAAAGCCAGCGATATGCCGGGAATAAGTCTTGATGTGATTTCACATCAACTGAACATCGATGCGGCTTTCAAACCAATAAAGCAGAAAAGNTTCACATCAACTGAACATCGATGCGGCTTTCAAACCAATAAAGCAGAAAAGGCGGAAACTTGGCCCCGAGAAGT
>OVBE01003098.1:0-28041 GCA_900406425.1 Iberis pinnata
GGCCCAGCTCGTCAGGTCGGCCCATTTATCCGATCTATACTTCGGTTCATCTTCCTCTCCATATCGGTGCCTAGCTGGGCCTTGTGTCGAAATGGGCTTTTGGGAGCAGGTGCTAAACCTGGTATCAACAAAACACAAATCAATATCTTTGAAGAATACATAATAAAATAAGTATAGATATATTAGAAAGGGTTCATAATTTTTTCTCCAAATACAAGGTGTTGAATCTCCTCTCCTTCAGTAATAACTCTCCAAAATAAAATAAAGCTTAATTTCTAAAACCCTAAGCCATAAGGCTTTTATAGTGAAAAAGGTAAAATAATAGAATAAGAAAATTGGATAAGCTTGAGGATTTGAATGCAAAATTGGAAATTTTCTGGTTCTTCTCGGGTGGAGTGCTTGATCGATCAAATGGTTGCCCGATCGAGCACTTTGTAATGTTGCACGATCATTCTCCATCTTAGCCCGATCGATCCAATGCTTCGGATTTTTCCAGGGAGAAATGCCCGATCGATCACATATATGCCCGATCGTGCACTTCTCTAAAGTATTTGCTCGATCGATCAACCCTTTGCGCGATCGATCACTTTGTTCAGCATCTAACCAATTCTTATGATTTGCTCTGAAATACCTTGAAATGCACTTTTTGTTCCAACACGACCCGAACACCTAGAATCCTGAAAATGTACCAAATATACAAGAAAAGCACTCGGAATAATGCGAAATAGCAGACATAAATGTCCACTATTATGCACTAAAACCGAGTAATATCAATATATTCCTGTAATCACTCCATGTAATCACTCTTTTTATATTTCTCTTTCAAATTGTACTTGTATATAAAGACTATGTCCTCTATGAATAAGAAGGATCACTTCTCCTCTTTAAAATCAACGTTTATACCTTTCAAGTCATTGGTTGAAAATCACTTTGGACTCAAAATTGGCACACTGTATTCCGACAACCCAGAGAGGAGATACCCACCCAAGTGAGTTTTAATGCCAATCGAGGAAGACGTTGGCGAGCTTCGGTGGACAAGTGGAACGAGAAGAACAACCTGAGCAAACTCAAAACCGAGGGACAAAAAATGGCTTGATATTTAAAGAGTGGCTAAGGATACTCGCATCAACAAGACATAGAGAATTTGGTATAGGACTTAGACTTTTTCATGGGCATTACTTGTATTTGTATTTTTGGAATAATCTAGAAGAATATAAAGTCTAATAATTTTCAGAAATTTGAGAGTCATCTTGAATAATCTGAAATGATATAATGGATCAATTTCCACTCTTAAATTTTGATGTCCTTTAAAAGTTTAAAGACTTATATAAAGTTTGAGAATTCTCATTTGTAAACCATCCAAAAGTTTTCAAATGAAAAATAACATTTTCTTTCTAAAAGTCTTTTTATTTCTAAGACGAGTGTGACCAAAGAAGAACAAAGTTGCTTAAGAAAATCAACAAGTGATTTTATCAACAAAAAGAAAAACCAACAAAGGGCAAAACATTAGACCACCATCATCAATGAGTATCCAAAAAAAATATCTTACAAATAAGTTATTATTACTATTTCTATAATTAAAAAAGTAATTAATTTAAAAGTGGTGCAACAAAAAATCACTAATAGGTGAACACATGGCTAAAACCCAATATATTCTTTTAAAAATTCATCATCTTGATCTCTCTCATATTTTTATTTATTTTCATGTTTTTAATACTAGAAAACTCTAAAAACTTCTAATGGAGGTGTTCAAACTTAAATCGCACAAACCGATTAAGATGAACTAGCACGTAACAGTGTGATGTATATTTATATAATATTTTTTTATTCATATATTTGTGTATATATTCTGATATTAGTGAAAAATAGTCAGAAAAAATAAAGTAATAGTTTGTGCAACAACTTCCTATAGACAGGCACCTTTTCAAATTCGACATATGCCAAAATAAGTTGGGAGGATGTTTGCAGACCAAAAGATCAGGATGACTTAGGTATCCGTCGATTCGAGGATACATCTACGGTTTTCTCTCTGTCTCTCATATGGCGCTTGCACACCAACTCTACTTCACTCTAGACCTCATGGACGAGATGATATCTACTACGTCAAGTAACTTTCTGGGACGCTCCAAGCACTTCTTAAGAATCGTGGATTTGGCGAAAGCTCCTAAAGTTTCGCCCTCTTGCCACAACTTTCTTCAAAGTCATAGTGGGTGATGGTTGCTCTACATCTTTCTGGTTTGATAATTGGTCCTCTCTAGGCCCTTTGTATGCACTCGCAGGTGAACCAGGGATGCATGAATTGGGAGTTCAACGACAGGCAGTGGTGGCTGATGCAGTTTAGGGGTCGGCTTGGCATATTAGACGCTCTCGTTGACTCCAATATAGGGATATTCACGACAAGCTACTTGCGGAGCCGATACCATCTCTCGCCGCCAGTCCGGATCATAGACAATGGGAACACGGTCTAAATTTATACAAACCGAACTTCTCAGCCAAAGACACATGAAAACAGATTTGTTCTCCACATCCCATTCATTCTTGGTCATCTCTTATTTGGTTCCCGCAATCGATCTCTCGCTATGCTTTCATATCTTGGTTGGTTGTTCTTGACAGGTTAGCAACAGGACAGAGGATGCACACATGGAGACAAGTGCAATGCTGCGTTTTTTGCGGAGCGCGTGACGAAACTAGAGATCACCTTTTCTTTGCTTATCCGTACACCTACACTTTTTGGTCAGCACTTGCCTCACCCATCCTCATGCGAGCATTATCTCTAGACTGGAGTAGGACTTTAGCTTCGATCACTCAAAGACTGCGACAGGAGTTGGATACAATCTTACTCAAGCTAACATTACAAGCAACTATTTACATAATCTGGCGTGAAAGGAACTCAAGACGCCATGGTCACAGCCAATGTCCAACGTCACAGCTGCATTGTACCATCACGTGTACGATACGCGATCGACTTACCAGCCTTGGTTACTCACTTCATTCACGGCTGCATCCACTTCTTCAGCGTTGGCAGGAGTTACATTTCTGTTGATTCTCTTTTATACTTACGCGCAAACGTTACCATGTCCACTTATTCTAGCTTTCTTACTGGTTTTTGACTCGGTTGACATGTTATGTACTTTTTTCTGATTCTAGTTTTATCACATTGGATTTTTTAGATTCAAATTTTAATGAGGCAAACATGTTAACCATCACTCAAGCCATTAACCATCTGAGCTTCTATTCTTTCATCATTCTTTCTTGTACATAAACTTCTCATTTAATCTAATAAATTTAACATTTCATAAAAATAAAATAAAAAATAAAATAATACTAGAATATCTAATAAATATTTTTCTTTTTTCAAACATTGCAAGACATTGCTCCCAAAAGGATTATTTCGTCATTTGGTTGGTTAAGAAAGAAAAGCCCTAAAATCAGAACCGTCCCATATATATTCTCACACTTTCCACTCCACGCAGTTTCGTTTTCGCTACTTTCTTTCACTTCCTCTCTTATAGCTCTCGATCTCCTTAAAATGGTACTTTCCTCTCTCTGTTTATCGATTTGTCGATTCAATGTTGATGTATTTTGCTCAATGGATTTATAAATTAAACTTTTATGTATCTGTGATTTTAGGCGTCGGAGAAGAAGCTCTCGAACCCTATGAGGGACATTAAGGTCCAGAAACTTGTTCTTAATATCTCCGTTGGTGAGAGTGGCGATCGTCTTACTCGTGCCTCTAAGGTCAGTAACCTGCAATGTTACCATCAATAGAAAAATGTCTACATTACCATTTCCTTTTAATCCAATTGGTTTTGATCTCTAGTGCCATAGATTCTCTTTTAACATAGATTCTAAAAAATAATTATTTGTTTTGGTCATTTTGGTAGGTGTTGGAACAGCTCAGTGGTCAAACCCCTGTCTTCTCCAAGGGTATGTGAATGTTAAGATCTCAACCTAATTGATTTTAGGTTCTTTGTAAGCCCTTGTGTTAATCTTGAATCTGATTTATGTTTATTATGGGGTCTTGTTCGACAGCGAGGTACACTGTGAGGTCTTTTGGTATCAGGCGTAATGAAAAGATTGCGTGCTATGTTACTGTGAGAGGAGAGAAGGCAATGCAGCTTCTTGAGAGTGGTTTGAAAGTTAAAGAGTACGAGCTTCTCAGGAGGAACTTTAGTGACACTGGTTGCTTTGGATTTGGTATCCAAGAGCACATTGATCTTGGAATCAAGTATGTTTTCTTAATCATAATTTGCTTGAATCAAATGCAACCTTTTATAATGACCAGTCTCCATGTTATGCAATTTAGCCTTGCGAAGTTTTTTGCTTTGGAATTTTTTTAGATACGATGAATAAACCGGTTTTGTGGAATGTTGTTAGGTTTGGAATTAATAAAAGATGAGCACTTCACTGGTTTTTGTAATTCTCATTTGTTTTATTTTTTATGTGTAGGTATGATCCTTCTACTGGTATCTACGGTATGGACTTCTATGTTGTTCTTGAACGCCCAGGATACCGTGTGGCTAGACGCCGTAGATGCAAGACTCGTGTTGGTATCCAACATAGAGTAACTAAGGATGATGCAATGAAATGGTTCCAAGTCAAGTACGAAGGAGTTATTCTCAATAAGTCTCAGAACATCACTGGCTAAAACAAACTTTAATCTTTATAGAGATTTTTTGTTGCTTTTAGCTTTGTTTCAAGTTGTTATCTTTGTGATTTCTGGTTGTTGAAGAATTTACTGTTGTAGTAAAAACCCTTTTTTGACATCAGTTTGGTAGAATCTAAATCTTCCAAGGAACATGGAGATATATTTTGTTTATTTTGGAGTTTTACTGATGTCGACACTACAATTAACTAAAACAGCTTATTTGGTTCTTATGGTCTGAGAGTTCAACTACATAATAAAGCTCTTATACTATCAAACTTAGCTCAAAGACCTACCAAGTAGCATGACTGGCTGGCCAGAAAATAACATTCCAAACAGTCAGGTCAAAGAGGAAATAGAAGTAAAGCTTCTCTCACAATTAAAAAGACTAATCAACCAAAAGGAGATTTTATAGTAACATAAGACTTGATGTCTCCTTATTACATTTTGAGCTAAGCCCTTATGGTGGTGGTTCGAAATTTAGCTTACAACCCACAAAAGCGTTAGACCATGACTGAAACTCTGATAGTTGAGAAGCAAGGGTCAGGCACTTCACGGGATCTTAGCACAACCTTTGGTAGACGACGAGTTTATATAGGGGAAAAATGAGTTGAAATTAAGGCTAATCATGATCACGAGAGGAGACCAAGAAAAAAACTCCTACGGTTGTGTAGCAATGCAGTTCTCGTGTGATCCTCTAAAGATCCAAGAGACTCAAGCTCTGTTGAAACTCTTACCCCCAAAGGCAGGTTAACCATTATTTTCTACTGCATTCCACCAAAATCGAATCATCTCTTATATCAGTGCTGCGCAGGTAGACCTTAGTAAGATAAAGTAGGACAACATGTATTTGATCTAAGAAAAATGGTGTCGTACCATTACAAGCTATGATCAAATTTTCCTGAAACAGAGAAAACACTATACAAGAACACAGCCGGTCATCGATGATCTCTTCGAGCAAACTAATCAAACCGAGAAAGATCCCACATATTCATATTTATGTTATCTTTAAATAGTATTAAAAACAACCACTGTGGTACCATAAAATAAAATCACCACTCACAAGTCACCAGTGATTGATATATTATGTAATCAACAGAAAAACACCAAATGCATTTTGGAAGCAAGGACACTGATAAAATTATGTAATCAACAGAAATACACCAAAAGGTCATTAATCAATCCTCATAATTCGAATCATAACCCGTTAACAAACAGTAATTCTACTACTCTCTTATTAGTTTGAGCAGCATCCTGCTTTCTTCACAGCAGAGACATCTTTCCCGATATCAATCTTGTCTCCTTTTGATGGAACATTAGCTGATTCGCTCGCTGCTTCCATTGCCTTCTTGCTCACTATCTGGTGAATCTGAGTAAGGACTTCAGCAAAAGCGTTCTCGACATTAAGTGCTTCCAGAGCCGAAGTTTCCATAAAGTAAAGAGATTCTTTCTCTGCGAATGATTGAGCATCTTCGGTTTGAACAGCCACAAGGTGACGTAGATCAGATTTGTTGCCGACGAGCATGACTACAATGTTTGGATCAGTATGGTTTCTAAGTTCTTTGAGCCATGTCTCAACGTTTTCGAATGTTGAGTGTCGTGTTACATCGTAGACGAGAAGAGCTCCAACAGCTCCTCTATAATATGCACTTGTGATTGCTCGATACCTATTCAAATTGAATCCAACAATTCAAATCTTAGACAAACCCTATTTCAAAATCAAATGCCAATCCCAGATCTCTTGTTTTATAAGAATGAAACAACACATATGTTCAGCTCAAAATTACTTTCTTTGGCAATTATACAAACCAAAAAAGCAGATCTATAGGAAAACGAAAGTCCCTAATCGAAGAAATCGGATGGAGAAAATGAAGAATGAAGAAGAATGTGGAAGGAGATCAGACCTTTCTTGACCAGCAGTATCCCAAATCTGGGCTTTGATGACTTTATCACCAACATTCAAACTACGAGTCGCGAACTCGACACCGATCGTTGATTTAGACTCGAGGCTAAACTCGTTCTTGGTGAATCGTGAAAGCAAATTGGATTTTCCCACACCAGAATCACCTACCAGAACAACCTTGAATAGGTAATCGTATTCATCATCTGCTCTGTAACCCGCCATTGATTCTCTCCTTTCAAAAGTTTTTCAATTTTAATTTTGACAAAACCCTTGACCCTTCTGATTCTATAAAGATCAAAAGATTCAAAATGGTTTTATGGGTTCGAGGTTTCTTTTTTTGTTTTTGCTCGTTCCCTTTTTTTTGTTACCCAGATTTTGTTCCCAAGATCTTTTCGGTTTCAACAGAGAAAGACGCGGAATTGAATATACCAAACGAAAGAGAAAAAGAAAGGACTTGGGATGTCTTTACCACAAAAAAAGAAAAAGATGGTTACCATTTCAAAATTACTGAAAAGCCCTGCAAAAAAACAAAATGCGTGCGTCTGCCGGGAGTCGAACCCGGGTCTATTGCTTGGAAGGCAATTATCCTAACCGTTGGACTACAGACGCTTACGTTTTCATTTTCTATACCTAATTTTATAATTTATAACAAAATGACGTTGCAACCGAATTTGTAAATAGAAATGAGAGGGAGTCTGTTTCGCTCTCTCTCTCTATTTAGGAGTCAACGACGACTCTTGAAGTCCTCTATTGCTTCTCCCGCCGTTAAACTCTTTTTGGCTGTCGATTTTCTCAGTTTCTTTTCCGGCGGTTGATTTATTGTACCGGCATTGCTGACTCGTTTGACGCGACTTCCTATCAACGGTTTGAGAATGGGTTGCATCGGATCTTCTCAGGCTAGAAATGGAAGCGGAGGTGAGAATATTTGTTTAATTGAATTTCTGGCTCTCTTGGAAGAACATCTCTATTACTAATTTTCGCTGAGATTATATGCGTAATTTTTGACTGCGTGTTCTCAGAACTTTTGGCTACGATTTACAATTTGTTTTAATGTTTGTGATTACTGGAGATATTGGTAGTTTTGCTGTCTTTCGTAAAGATTGCAAATCTTGAAGCAAACTAATCTGCTTTTAGGCTATGAAATGGTGTGATTTAAGCTACAATAGTGATGTTAAGACCTCCAGATTCTTCTGTTCTGCATTATATTTCATTTGTCTAGTTGAAATCGAAATTTTGATGATCTTCTTATGTGGACATTAGAGTTATTTAGAGAATTGCTTACTACTTGGTATATACTGTATCATTTTCTTACGGAGTAATCAAATTTGGATGTGGATATATAGTGAAGAGAAAGAAAATAAGGAAACCTAAACCTTGGGCACATACTGAGCCAATCACAAGGGATCAGCTTACGAACATGCGTGAGGAGTTTTGGGATACATCTCCACACTATGGTGGTCAAAGAGGTATATATCTCTTTCTTGTAGTATTGTAGAATCATCTTCAGTGATATCTCTTAAAGTTGGATTACTGATAATCAGAGATATGGGATGCGCTTAGAGCTGCTTCTGAAGCTGAATTGGAACTAGCACAAACGATTGTAGACAGTGCAGGTGTGATTGTCCAGAACCGTGATCTAACATTGTGTTGGGATGAAAGAGGTCTACAAAACAATATCTGATTAGTTTGTTTCTCATTAATTAGTAGGTTGCTTATTCTTACTTGATACAGGTGCTAGATATGAGCTTCCCAGGTATGTTCTAAGTGAGCCCACGAATCTGATTCAAGAGCACTGACACAGAAAAACCCAAAGCTTAGTAAGTAGTAGTAGTAGGAGAAGCAACAAGACTATTATATTCTTTACTTTTAGCAATGGGAACCATATAGGGTATTAGTAGTACACACTCTGTATAGTTACAGAAATCTAAAGTGGCAGATGATGACACGTGTTGGTTGAGGTACAAATGTACAGTCAGGATTTCTGAACCTTGTTGGGTCAAAATGATCTAACGATTGACAACTTGTAAGTATTTTTTTGTTGATTCTTGATCAGCGCAGAAAAAGGGTGGAAATAAAAGTAAATTGAGACAAAGAAATTGTATAGTTTTTTTTGCTTGTTTGTTTTTATTTATATGTCGCTAGGTTTATGGGTTTGATACAACATGTCGACAAGAAAAAAAATGTTTGATACAAAATTCTAAAGAACATTTGTGTCAGTGGTTCTGCGTCTTGCGAGTAATCATGTCTTTTAGAGCTATGCATTTATTAAGTAGCCAATTATGTTATTCATATGATTTAGTTATAAACACTGCATGTCAATAATTGATGCTCAGTTGAGTAGTTCCTAACTTTTTCGTAGCTCATTTATTGAATAATTAAGTTGTTATCCGTCCAAACTCAAAATAGTATACTAGTACTATTTATTTGAGAAATTCCATAATAAATATAGCCATCTATCTCAATAGAAGAAAAAAAACACGAGATTACACCTCCTACCAAATACAGCACGAAAATTTAATTGTGTGTTCAGGTTGTTGGTATTTTTTTTGTTAATTTGTTGACATGCATTTTTGTTGGTTAATTTGTTGACATGCATAATGTCTTCACATAGTTAAATGTCTTCACATAATTAATATAGAAAATTATTTTTTTTTATAAAAAGACAACTTTGGTCTATTACCATTTTTCTATATCAACTTTTAGCATATCCATAATAACAAATCAAATATTTTACATGCTCAAAGTAATACATCAATTATTTTTTGTTGTTCTTAAAGATCAATTATCAATTATTTTATTTACTAGTTTTATTTCACATTTTTTTAAGATTTACTAATTGACTTTATTTTATTGTAAGTTGAATGTTACTTCTTAATAATAATATTATTATACAAACAATAATTACAAATTGGTTTTTTGTTTGGGTGAATTAGGTGAATAATCATTGATATACTCAATAGTAGAAAACTAACTAATTAGTGTATTATTAGTTTTTCCAGCAACAGTATGACACTCATATCTCTACCCATGTCTCCTTTTCTTTTTCTTTTTGCACTTATTTTAATTATTAATTTTTACCCCTTAATTATTTTTACAAATTAACCATTTAAATTTAATTAATCAAATCACAAAAACTTATTTTAAACATACATATTTTTCTACATATAACAATATTATTTTCTTAAAAAATGGACTTATATTTTTGAAAATAGTGAACAATGATTAATTACTAATCAATATAACCCTAAACCTAAAATATAAATTATAAACCCTAAACTCAAAATATAAATTCTAAAA
The DNA here is from genome assembly GCA_900406425.1 of Iberis pinnata. Taxonomy (NCBI): domain Eukaryota; kingdom Viridiplantae; phylum Streptophyta; class Magnoliopsida; order Brassicales; family Brassicaceae; genus Iberis; species Iberis pinnata. The sequence goes on from OVBE01003098.1 coordinate 9,846, forward strand.
CCTAAACACCAAATATAAACCTTAATAAATAAATAATACACATTTCCGACCACCATTTACAACTATAAATATGGTCGAAAATATTTTTCGAGGATATTCCTACCAATTTCCGACTAATCGGACAATTGGTAGGAAAATTTCGACAAATAATATTAGTCGCTATCAACTTTTCTGACTAATCCAAGAATTAGTCGGAATTTGATCGGATTTTTTTATTTAAAATTTCTACTTGTCATCGTTAAAAAAATTAAAACAATTAAAAATTATGACTAAATCCCAACCAATTGTTGGATTAGTGAGAATTTGGTCTGGAAATATTTTTTATTTTTAAAACGTTTTTGTAATTTTCCCTATTTTTTTGTTAAATTGTTTTTGAAAAGTTTTAGATTTTTTTTATAAAAATTCTGACCAAATTTCAAATAATCCAAAAATTGGTCGGATTTTTTTTTTAATTTTTATATAGTTTTTCCTATTTTTTCGTTGTTAAATTTTTTAAAAAGAAATTTCAGAAAAATTCCGACCAAATTCCGACTAATCCAAGAATTTGTCAGAATTTAGTCAGAAATTTCTTAATTTTTTTTTTATATTTTTTTAGTATTCTCTATTTTTTGTTATTAATTTTTTAAAATTAAGAAAAACTCCAACTAATCCAAGAATTAGTCAAAATTTGGTCAGATTTTTTTTTTAAAAAACATTCGTTTTCGTTAAAAAATATAAAAAAGTCCGACTAACCCAAGGATTAGTCGGAAATTTGTCACAAATTACTAAATTTTATGACTAATTTTTGACCAGTTTTGTTGTTTGGCCAAAATTTGGGTGGACTATTTCTTCTGTATAAGTCGTGTTTTACTTCTTCGTTACACCACAAAACTCTCCAAAATCTCTAAATTCTTTCAAATTGTTCTTTAGGTTTTAAATAACAATATATAGGTTTATGTTATTAGATTATGTAGGTTAAAGTAATTAGAATATCTAGGTTATGAAATTATATTATAGGTTATTAGTTATAAAATTACATTTTGTAAGTTTAGAATAGATTATGTAACTAGACCATATAATTATACATATGTTTTGAAATTTTGATTTAACAATATTTATATATTATAAAGATTATTCTGATTTTTTAAAATTTTTTAAAAAATTAGTCGGAAAATAGTTGGAAATTTTTTTACAACCAATTTCCGACGAAATAAAAAAATATAGTCGAAAATATAAATCTTAAGCCTTTAAATATAAACCCTAAAGCCCTAAATATAAATTCTAAACTTCTAAATATACCGACTACCAAAAACAATAGTCTGACTATCCGTAATGTAGGTGGACAAAAAAAATTATCACACGTGAGTATACTTTTCATCAACTAAAGTATATATAAATATATCATATAATGTGTGATGAGAGAGGAGAAAAACCTATATATAAGTATTAGATTCTTAATTTTAAGGTGTAACTTGGTTATAGAGTATCCTGTATTTTTTGTTAAACTCATTTTCACTAGGAACTTCGAAACTAAAGCTTGTTTATTTTCTCATAAATATGATCACATGACTCGAATCTGTGATATTAAACTTCGCCTTTAATTTTAATTTTTATTTTTTGTTAAACCATCTTATTAGGTAAACTATGCATTTTTTTGGTGGGCTCATATAAATTAGTTTGAGTGCGATTTAATAGAATCAACAAACCATAAGTTAAATAACCTAATCATCGCTAAACGTGCTCACGTGATAGTGACATTGACCATCGTACCATAATTATTAGCGTTCTGTTCTTTTTCTCTTCACATGCTGTCCTTTCTTACTTTAGTCCAATATCTTCTTTTCCTATCTTAATATTTATCGTTTGATGAGTCATTTGAAGATTAACGTACTTAACAATTTATAGTATTAACTATACTTACATAATTCCACTCAACTATTTGATGATCCTAAATGCATCACTACTGTTACCGCAGTTGCCGGAATCAGCCGTTAAACCGGATCAGAGAACGGTGCGACTCGTACCTATCCATACCGGAAATCTATCTATCGTCACTGCCACCGCGTAAGGCGTACTCAACCATGCCTCGTTCTTCCTCTCAATTTGGGTTGCTGTTGTCGACAGCGGTGACGGTCCTGTGTCATCGCCGTTTCAGTTGCGTCGTCGGGTCGTCGGATCTCCAGTGAGTTTCGTAGGCGAACAGTTCTTCTGTCGTTTGGTCGGTAGCGCTTAGATCTAGGGTTTTCCTATTTCTTGTCTAGGATTTTCTTTATGAGTCTGGGCCTGAGCTTCGGTTTGTTTTAAACCCATTTTTGAGTCTGTAAGATTGTTGTAGATGCTGTTTGGATTACTGTTTGGGGTGGGAAGATGTATTGGACTTTATTCTGGATATATATATATATATAACTTTTATAAAAAAAAAATTTTACTTACTTAATTTTCAATATTAGTTAGATGAAATCATTATCATTTATATAGACAAAAACAGATATAAGTATATGATGATATAGGTGAACTTACAATGGTGTAGGTGAAAGTAGGGTAGATTTAATGAACATGTGATATCATATCTATATTTAGGATGTGTTATTAAATGAGTGATTTAAAATAAATTATGATAAATCTTATGAGTCTAACCACCGTTTAGATGTCCAAAAAAAACGTGTTTTTTTAGAAAATTGATTAGAGATTTAAAAGTTGAAAATCACATTATAGAAATCAAAAGAGTTTTTGAGTAGTATTGTGATGTTCAAAAAGGCTAACATAGTTCTTAGCATTTTTTTCTTTGGAGTTTTTGCCGAGTTTAAAAGATTCGACTTGGTTATCGAACTTCTGACACCCCTTGGTCTTTTTTATTTTAAGTAAATTTTTTATTTTTTGAATGTGTAGTTATTGTTTTTAGCACCATTTACTGTTTTTTGTTGTTGTTATTTTATTGTTCATTTCCCGCAAACGGACAAACCGCTTTATTGGCGATGTGCTCTGCCTCCTCTCATATGCCTCTGTGTTCGTGTCTGTAAACAGATCTCAAAAAACCCTTACTTTCTCTCTCAAGATTCCCACTCTTTCTCTATCTAGAATTTTTTTTTTATAAACAACCATGAAAACGTCTCTTCTTGCTTTTTGCTGCCATAAAGCATCGCTTTCTTCAGAGAATTAAAAATCCTCAGGTTCTTCATGTGAAAGTCTGTTAAAAGAAAAGAGGAGAGACATCTGTGACTGCTTTCCTAAACGGTTCTCTTAGTTTTCACTGTTTATTACTCTCTTGTGGATTCCCACTTGTAATCTCTGGAGCTTGTTATTTTTGAGTTCTCAATTGAAAAGTTGGAATCTAAAGAAACAGAGCTTTTGAGACTGTAGCATTCTGGGTCCAGTTTTTGATTGCTTATTTCTACTTTCAAGTGGTTCTCAACGCACAGAGCTCGAAAAGGTTGCATTTTTGTTCAAAATGGATCTTTGAATTTCCAATTGATTCTTCACTTGTTTACTCCCTGATATTGGGGAGTTCCATGAGTTTAAATTGAATTACCTAAGCTGTGATTTTCTTTCTTTCTTCGGGGTAGCTTTCAGTGAATCTTGGAGAAAATTAGGGCTATTTACCATAGTTGTTGAATTTGGTTTCACATTTGGAAAGTTAAAAGAATTTGACATAAGAAAATGAGATACAGTTTGATTTGGTTTTACCGATACTTAAACAAGATTCTGTGGAAGAAAACAGATCACTTCTTCTGATAATGACTAGGGCTGCTTCTTCTCGGATTCTCAAAGATACAAATGGTGATATCGGTGAGCATCTTCGTAACCATATTCACTTAACCAACTGTATTCACTTGAAGAATCATATGCACAACAAACAGAGTCCGGTTTTAACAGACCGGTCTCTTCTTATGAGAGATCTCATTGTTCTTCAGAGATCAAAATCACTTAGAGACCCATCCGCTAGTCCGAATTCGCCTTCTCTTGTAGTTGATTCGAAAGGAGAGCATAAGGAAGGAAGAAGAAGAAGAAGATCTGTTGATCAAAATGTAGTTAAGAAATCTGGTATTGGGTTAACTAGTTCGTCTCCTATTGTGAATTTTGGGACATCTAAAGTAACTCCTTCTGATGAAATGTTTGATAGGTCGAGTAGGAAGAGTTATAGATTAGAAGATGTGAATAAGGTTTATAGAGTTAATGATGATCTTGTCAAGACTTTGTCTGATCAGTTAAACGAGGTTAGAGATGGTAGTGATGATTTGGTTTCTTGTAATGTTAGACCGCGCGGTAATGTGCGTAAAAGAAGGAAATTTAGAGGGACAAGGAGATCAGGATGTGCAGTTGTTGTTGGTAATAAGAGTGAGATGTCAATTGCTTCTAATGCAGTGCCTCGAGGTCAGAAGATCGAGGAAGAAGAAGAAAGAGGACATAGAGAAGAGAACATCAATAGAGCTGTTCCGAAAAACGGTTGTGGAATTCCATTTAACTGGTCTAGAATTCATCATAGAGGCAAAACTTTCCTGGATATAGCAGGTCGGAGTTTATCTTGCGGGATGTCTGATTCAAGGGGAAAGAAAGGAGAAAACAATATGCCAATGTTGTCTGATTCAAGCTCCTCCTTCGAAGAAACTGATCGAGAGGCGTTACCTCTTTTAGTTGATAGCGCAGACAATGAAGATTGGGTGCATGATTACTCAGGCGAATTAGGTGTTTTCGCAGACGATTTGCTCAAGAATGGAAAAGAGTCAGACTTTGGTAGAAAAGGCAGCCATAGAAATGCTCGGCAGCCGCAGCATCAAAGCTTTACGCAGAAGTACACACCAAGGACATTCCGGGATCTTGTAGGACAGAGTCTTGTAGTACAAGCTCTATCTAACGCTGTTGCTAAACGAAGAGTTGGACTTCTTTATGTATTCCACGGTCCAAATGGAACCGGAAAGACCTCTTGTGCTCGGATTTTCGCTAGAGCTTTGAATTGTCATTCATTGGAACAATCAAAGCCTTGTGGCCGATGCAGTTCATGTGTTTCTTATGATAATGGTAAGAACCGAAACATTCGAGAAGTTGGTCCTGTGAAGAAATTCGACTTTGAGAATTTGCTTGATAGAAAGAACATCTCTAAGCAGCAAAGGCAGCAACACAATGTGTTCATCTTCGACGATTGCGATACTATGTCAACGGATTGTTGGAATGCACTTTCGAAAATTGTGGATAGATCGCATCGTCATGTGGTTTTTATTCTTGTTTGCTCAAGTCTTGATGTTTTGCCACATATAATCGTTTCAAGATGCCAGAAATTCTTTTTCCCTAAGCTCAAAGATGCAGATATTATCGATTCTTTGCAATTGATTGCATCAAAGGAAGAGATTGATATAGATAATGATGCATTGAAACTTGTTGCTTCAAAATCAGATGGCTCATTGAGAGATGCTGAGATGACTTTAGAACAGCTGAGTTTACTTGGAACAAGAATCTCTGTCCCTTTAGTTCAAGAAATGGTAAAAAGAACTAATCTTCTTCTAATTTAACAAAAGATCAAAACTTTTTAATTGACATAATGTTATTGGCTTGTTAGGTTGGGTTAATCTCTGATGAGAAACTAGTTGATCTTCTTGATTTAGCTTTATCTGCGGATACAGTAAACACTGTGAAGAATCTAAGAGTAATAATGGAAACAGGTGTAGAACCATTAGCTCTAATGTCACAGCTCGCAACCGTGATAACTGATATTCTCGCAGGAAGCTATGATTTCATCAAAGATCGGTCTAAAAGAATGTTTTTCCGGAGACAACCTCGTGAGTTTCAGACATTACTTTATCCTAAATGGGAAAGCATTCTGTAACTGATAGAACCGAATTTTCTTTTTTTGTTTGTTGTAGTGTCTAAAGAAGATATGGAGAGGCTGAGACAAGCTTTGAAAACATTATCTGAATCAGAAAAACAGTTGAGAGTATCGAATGATAAATCGACTTGGCTCACTGCTTCGTTGCTTCAACTAGCTCCTGATCAACAGTACTTGCATAAGCCTAATATTTCTGCTGGTGCTAGCTTTAACTGTAGTCCGAATCCTTCTAGAGATGGTAGTAGACAAGGTTTCAGTAGCAAAAACCGACCTTCTGTTGAAGATATTTGGTTAGCAGTTATAGAGAAAGTTCAAGTTAGTGGTTTAAGAGAGTTTCTTTATAGAGAAGGGAAGATCTTTTCGATTAGCATCGGTTCAGGTAAGAACATTCATATCGATTTTCTAAACCGTTTATGTCGATGGCTTTAACATTTTTAGTGTGATTCAGCTCCTACGGTGGAGTTAATGTTCAACTCTTCATTAGCGAAATCAACAGCTGAGAATTTGGAAGATCACATTTTGGGAGCTTTTGAGGCGGTTCTTGGATCTCCGGTTACTCTAGAGATTAGAACTGAGCCGAAAGATGGTGAGAGATTCCGAAGAAAAGAGGAAATTATTGAATTGGGTGATGAATCTGAATCAGCATTGGCGCGAGCTAGAAGGAAGCAGAACCAGAATCAAAGTATTGTGAGAGGGAAAGTGTCGTTAGCTCAAGTGATTAAGCAAGCTGAAGGAAACAGTTGGTCTAAACATAAAGCTATGTCTATTGCAGAGAAGCTTGAACATGAGAATCTGTATGAACATTATCAACTCCGTTTAGATATACTTTTTAAAGACATTTGGGGTTGATGATTTTGTTTAATTTTTTACAGGAGACTTGAATCCAAATCGAGAAGCTTGATATGTTGGAGAGCGTCGAGAAGTACACGTCGCAAGGTAAAATTAAATTAAACACAAAACCTTCGCCTTTAACAGGAAAGTTTTCACCTTTAGAGATTTTTTTGGAAAAAGTTGGAACTTAAAAATTGAAACTTTGGAATGTAGCTATCGCGATTGAAGATGAGAACGAGAAGGGTTCGATTACATTCGTTGTTGAAGCTTGTCTCGTGTGGGAATTGGTTATCAACGAGATCTCCTCCTCGATAGGCTATTTTTTTCATCTCACTATTATGAAGAAAACTTAGTTCTTCTTTCATCTAATACACTAATATTATCTTTGTAATAAAATCGCATTTTAAACCTCGAAACTATAACTTTCTACCACTTCAAACTTTGAAGGGTTAACATTACCATTTTTAACATTCAAACTATCAAAACTCGCATTAAAAAATCTCTGAAAGTGGCGGTCGACTTTTCGCCATCTTTTGCTTTTTGTTTTTTGTTTTTTGTTTTTTGTTTTTTGTTTTTTGTTCGACAACTTCAATTTATTAATAACAATCTTGAATTAGAAGGGAATTCAAAAAAGAAGGACATAAATGGAAGATACAACTGAAATCAAAACTAGATAAAGCCTTTTTTGCTAAAAAATCAGCACAAGTATTTGCTGTTCTTCCTTGGTGTTCAAATTTGATCGAAGAAAAACATTGTTGCCATTGTAGAATCTGATCATATCTGAATTGAATTTTCATATTTTCTCGATGTTGAGTTAGCGTTGTTGTAACATTCAAGTTATCAACTTCAAAGATAATATTGTTGTAACCAAGTGACCATGAACATTGAATAACCCAAAGTAATGCATTTGCCTCTGCTGATTCTGCACATAGACGCCCTTCAAATCTACCATGTGCGCAATGTAAAACTTTACCATGTATATCTCGAATGTTCCAGCCCAAGTCGGAGTCATATTTGCTTCCTTGTGACTAGCATCATAATTACATTTGACGTAATTAGGAGGAGGAGGCTTCCATGTGGTAGGTGTTGATTGACAAGCAGATGAAGATCGACAGTGTGTGTTTGATGATAGCCACGCTAAGAAATCAGATTGAGCTAATGAGGTAATCTTCATCTCCTTTTTAGTATGTTGTGAATAATAGAGAAGATTGCGAGCTTTCCACAAGTGCCACATTAAGGAGAAAGGTAACAGATGGATGGACAAATCTCATGTACATGATTCTAATTGAGTAAGTAAGTGGAGTAGTATCGGGTCTACCGTATCATATTGGCCAAAGAGGGAATGGTGATTAGTGCCGGACATTCTCCAAACTCTTTGGGCAAATGGACAATCAAAGAACACATGTTTGTTTGTTTCAGGAGCAGAGCAGCAACGTAAACAAAGTTGATGTGCAGGGATATGACAGTTAATATGATTCTTAGAAATCGCTAGAGAATGATTCCCTAATCTCCATAAGAAATGTTTGAGTTTGGGGATGAGCATTGATTTTCATATATGGGTTGATAATAGATGGGAAATAGGCATAGGTTGAGGTGAATCTGCGAGGTCTTGAGAAAGTGCCATAGATGTCATATAACCAGACTTAACAGTGAAGAAACCGTCGTTGGTAAATCTCCAATAAAAAGTATCTGAACAAGGAGTCAATGGTAATGGAAATTTTCTAATGAGATGATGATCAATGGGGACAATGCAAGTGGTTAATGCCTCCTCATTCTAGTGACGGCCAGTTGGAGAGATTAACGAATTAATTTTTAAAAAGCCATTTGTACCCGGGATAAGAACAGGTGCTCGAGCTGGCCATACAAGAAGCCAATTGACGTCGTGTAGGCGTGTATGGTGACCATCACCATTTTTTTTATAAGGCCTGCATTAAGTAGTTGCTTTCCGTACATCAGAGATTGCCATTCGTAAAAGGAATTGACGCGGGTGGTGGCATCGAGAATACTCTGATTACGAAAGTAACAATGTTGGAGAACCTTAAAAAGCAGATAGTGGGGTCGTCTCATAAGTTTCCAAGCTTGATTTGCTAATAAGGCTTTGTTAAAGTGTTGAAGATCTCTAAAGCCTAGGCCACCTTGTTGTTTTGGTTGAGAGAGTCTCTTCCATGAGAACCATGCCATTTTCCTTGAGGTATCAGTAGAACCCCACCAAAAATTAGATAACATTCTATCAATATCTTGACTAATGGTTATAGGCAATCGAAAACAATTCATAAAGTATATCGGCATAAATAATGTTATACTCTTGATAAGAACCTCTTTTCATGCGTGAGACAGGAATCTGGTTTGCCAACCCGAAATCTTTTGCTTAACTTTTTGTCCAATATACTGAAATAATTCAGATTTATTTTTCTGAAATTGCTCTGGAAGGCTTAAGTATTGTCCTCCACCACCTACTGTAGGAATGTTCAGTATACGTTGTAATGACTTTCGTGTATGATTGTAGACATTTGAACCAAAGGTTATGGTTAATTTGGACAAATTGATGACTTGTCCTGATAGTTGTTCATATGTTCGAAAAATATGCAACAGAGTGTTGACGTTGTGAAGATCGGCCTTAACGAAGAAGAGAGAATCGTCGGCGAAAAGGAGATGTGAAATGGGAGGACCTCCTTTAGAGATGTTGAGGCATTGAAGAATCTTCATTTTCCGAGCTTCATGTATCGTAGAACTAAGTACGTCACTTGACAGGATGAATAAATACGGAGATAATGGATCTCTTTGTCGAAGTCCGCGATTCGGACAAAAGTAGTGTTACAGACTCCCATTGATCAGGACAAAGTAAGATACAACACTTACACATTCCATTATCAGAGTAATCCAGTGAGTATGAAAGCATTTGCGTTTTAATACCTTATGTAAAAACGGCCATTCTAGACGATCGTAATCTTTACTAAAAATGTTTTAACGAAAAATGTTAACTCAGTTTAATTAAGTCAAAATTAAGAGTGTCAATTAAATCAAAAAGATAATAATAAGTCAAAAAATTGTCAAGAGTGTTATTATTAAAAACTAGGAAAATGTATTAGTTATCTTGTTGTAAAAATTATTATTTAAATATATTGACTAACAAGATGTAAGAAAATTGTATTAACTCTAAATTTATGTTTATATACATATATAACTGCTACTAAAATTTGTAAAACTAATTGTTTAGTGATGAGTATAAAAAAATATATTTATTCATAAATACTAAACTGACGATGGTTATTTTTTAACAACAATTTGGTATAATTTTGTTCACGAGTCGGACACTTAAGACTCAAATATTGTCAATTCATTCTAAGTAATTTCTTTGTTATGCTAGACAATTTATCTATTTAAATGTTCTTACAATATATTGTTATTGTTAGTGTTTTCCATATATACTTTTTGGACATGTTTTAATACGAAACACAAATTAGTAATAGTTGTTGGTGAACTGTTGAATAAATTGGACAAAAAAATGTTACTTAGAAAAGATTTCCCAATAGTAATATTATATATGAGACATTAAAATTTATTTACAAAAGCATTTATATGGAAGAATATATTTCTATAAACTAACATATTAATTTAAACCTACAACATGGACAATGGTTGCTAAACATAAACCATAAAAGTAAAATTTCTCATCATATATATGACTACATGGTAACTTTAAAATATGATTTTCTTCTGAAAAAATCTTCAAGGCAAATAAGGCACATGTGAAGTGCTTTTACAATAATAATTATAGTTCCGCCACAACTTCCTTTTAAAAGTTCATCAATGCTTACACTATAAGAAGAAGTAAAGAGATTTGTCATTTTTTGGGTATGAAAACTCTTTTTTGTGATTAAGAAACAATCTTAAATTCTTATAACTAAAATCAAATAGCCTTTAATAATGGAGTGTTTAAATAGTTTTTGAAATATTGCAACTCTTCAAATATTTTATTAATTAGTTTTTATATTTTATTTAAGAGACACAACCAAATATTGTAACTTACTTTGTAGTTAGTTTTTTTAACACAACAATGAGAAGTTACTTTTAACTTGTGCTTATTTAAATTGTTTAATCCAAATATAATTATACTTATATACTATACATCTATTATTGACTTTTGGATATATTTTAAAATAAATTTAATCTTAATTCTTTATAAGTAGGTTATAACATAAACTAATTTCGCGGTTATTAACTTATTATACTAATAACTACTTCAGTTAATCAAATATTTATATACTCATTTTATTTTATAAGATGTTAATTAATTGTTTCTACATACTAAAAATGTGATAAGTAAAATTTATTTAAAAATTAAAGGCAAATAGAAATATTTTTGCATTAGTAAAGGGTGATAAGTAAAATTCGAATCGATCGGTTTGTTTCGGGATGGTTTTCTCGGTTTTCGGTTTTTTTGGTTTTTGGCTTTGTGTTTTGAAATGAACCGAATAAAATTTCGGTGTGGTTCGGTACGGTTATGAAATCGGTTAATCCCTTTCAGGTAAGTTTTGTATTTTTCGGTTATTTAAGGTTTTGCGGCTTTCTTGATATTCTTCAAAAATTAAAAAATTAAAAATAAACCGATCAATTATTGGTTTTTTTGTTCTCTAGTTACCGACATTTAATTTTTTTTGTGTCGATCAGTTATCAAACGTAATTTGGTTTGGTTTGGTTTGAAAATTTTCGGTTCGGTATGGTTTGGAAATTTTGGTCTGGTTTTTATTCCCAGCCCTAAAACATTATGTCATAAAGTCTAACGAGTACTTATACTATTTTTCAATGTCACATTTTATGTTTTTTGTATGTTTATTGGTAAAATATGTCAACTCTTGAGATGAGTAACGAAGTTTTTAATTGAACCACTCTTGAGTTCAAAAGTATTGGAGTATTTGATTACCGATATTAGCCAATTTTTAAAACTGAATATAGGTAATTAAAGAACCGTGTTCTGTGTTCCTGGCTTGTGTTGTTTTTTTCTTTTCGATAGTTGTAATCTTTACCACCATATGGAAAAAAGAACCGTGTAATTGATAACAATAGTTCAGTGACCTCCCTTCCTCTCTGTTTTAAAATATGAAGAAAACTTTAACATATATTACATATATCTAGTAAAATTTCTTCAAATTTAAAAAATAATGTTTCCATCATTTTATAAAACATTAAAATTTATTTACAAATGTATTAAAAAGGAAACAATAAATTTCATTAACTAACATATTTATTTAAACCTACACCATGAACATTCGTGGATAAATATAAACCATAAAAGCAAACATTTCTCATCATATATATATGACTATATGATAATTTTATATTAAATTTATCTTTGGAAAACACTTTGTTATTAAAATAATATAAGAAAATGTTTAAACAAGAATAAAAATATTGATTGTCAAAATTGTAATTACTTCTAGCCATAAGAACTAACAATTTTTTTCTCTTGTTTCGTGTTGGACGGATGTTGGTCTTGCTAATTGTTAGACTTTTTTAGACCTATGCTTTGATCCATCTATGTTTTTTGCTTTTTTAAGATCACTTTTACTTTTTGCCTCACTTATGCTATTTTCTCGCTGTAACGTTTCTTTTTCTTCTTTCCCTCCATTTTTTCAGTTTGACAGTTCATGAGTAATTTATCTTTATTAGGCTTGTCATTTGGTTTAACTTTTGCTTCACATTCCTGGTCATATGAAAAATTTTTAGTTATAAAAGTGTAAATATAAAAAATAATATATATATATATATATATATATATATATAAATAAATATTGCATATGAGAATAATAATTGATATTGAGTACTCCAAATACGTTGTAAACTATCCGATTGATGGTGCAATAAAATATCTTGCTCTCCAATAGTAGAGGTAAAATCACCAAAAACTAAAGCTGCAATCTCACTTGATGATGGCAACTCATATTGGTGTTTTTTTTTTGTATGTCCAACTAAACGAATTTGAAATTCATCATTATTACCACTTTCATATCTATCTCTTGCTTTCCTAAAAGCCTTTGCTTGTATATTAAATTCATCTACCATATCAATTAAAAATTTAACAGGATTTTCATCAAGCTCTTTTGAATCATCTCCACCAATAGCAGTTAAACGATTTTTTACCTCATTTAATGTATCATAAATGTACATTTGAGAAAACTTTGACACTTCACCACCAGTTGGGAGTAAAGAACCAATAAGATGATAATTTTCACCATGGACTTTAAAACAATATAATACATATGTATTTTTTACAGAATAATCAATTTATGCACCCATAGAAGTGAAAGCTAAGATTGAATTATAAGCCCTTATTAATCGTAAAAATGATTGCTCGTACAGTAGCTTATCTAAAAGTGGTGGTGGCTCTCGAATATTTGGTAATTGAACTTGACCTAACTTGCAACAAATTGTAAATAATGGTCGTTTATTAACTTTCTCTTTTTTTTTTTAACTTTCAAAATACCATACACAAGCTCTACAATCGCCACACTGCAAAAACTTGTTTTCACATTCTTATTTGAAGGCCTGCATTTTTTCCCTAAAAATTAATTTATTTCGAATATGGAAAATTATTATAAAATTTAAAGAATAAAATATATGTATCAAACAATAAGAAAAAAATATAAAATTATTATTATTTAAAAAAAATTATAAAATGTATTAATTTAATATACTAATGATAAAAAAATATTAATAGAAGTCTTACGTTTGCATACAATTTTTTCCTCATTTGATATATTTTGAACATCAATAGCTACACAAATGTGCAGAAATGTCATACAAAAGGGTATGAAATTACTCTATATTCTTAAGTATTAATAAATAAATAACATTTCAAATTTTCTAAAAAGTTTCGAAATAACAAATATAAAAAATTATTATATATAAAAATTTTAAAATTACCATTTAAATGTAACTAGTTATGTGAAGGCTCTCCAATTACTTGCTCTACAACCAAATCAAATTCAATGAGTATTTATCTAACATTTAAAAATGTATTTGTCAATTGAAAAAAATTTCATTCTATTTCCAAACTCAATTTTGAAGAGAATTTAATTAGCAACAATGTCATGTAATTACAAACTTTGAAAAATGAAAAAATTTCTAATGGCATAATAAATTAACTAAATCTTGAAAAAGTTAAATGTACATAATTTTTTTTAATATTACCATTTAAATATAACTGGTTATGTGATATCTCTCCAATTATTTGATTTATATCCAAACTCAAATTTGACAGGCATTATCTAAAATTTTTAAAAAGAATTTGTTATTAGAATTATAAAATAAAAATATAGTTTAGTAAATGATCAAACAATAGAAAGTTATATATGTAAACTAATTTTATGATTTCTTTTTATGAAATCTAATTCCCAAGATCACTAGATTTGTTTTAATTCATCCACAAACTCTTTCTTAAAAAAGAAGAAAGAAGCACTAACCTTTATCCATTGGTTTGAGATGATTTTGGATCAAAACCTTTAGTCAATTGATGTTATCCTCTCCTTAACCTTCTCTTTAATCTTTAATGACTCACTTTGATGGAACAAGAAATTCTTACTCAATACTTTTATGTGGCTTTCACTTTTATTTTGTGTAAGTGTTTTTTTTTATTATCATCATAAAAGATTGAGACACTTAGTTACATATATGGAGACTTACGAATAATTTCCTTTCAAAGTTGTGATGATTCACAACTATTCCATATAACCACTTTTATAACCACCCTTTAAATGTTTATATATATATATATATTATTCATATGTAGTTATAATTAATCTTTTATTAACTACTAATATAACACATATAAAACACAAACTTTAGAGAAGGAAATTTATATGAATAATATAAGGTAGGAGAGGAGGGTTATCAATACACCCAAATTCTAATAATTTTTATCCAAAACCGATCCATCACGGTGTCGTCTTTAACATTTGAATCTTTAATTTTAATATGAACTTGAAATTATAATTAAATCCAGAAACACATAAGCCACATAATGCAATATTCTTACAATATACTTTTAAAGTTAGGTTTCTAAATATATTTCAAAAAAACTTATACCATAATCCACTCAAATTGCACTAACAATGAAAACAATAAAATATTTCATTAAAAATAAACAAAGTGAATTTATGGACTTTTAAAAAGTATATTGTAACATTCAATAAAAATATCTTCTATATTAACCTAATCGGTTAATTATCTCCCAAAGTAACAAAATTTGCATCGACTATAAAAAAGAAAACACTACTCACTATTAAAAGAATTTCACAAGTTTTTAACATTACTAATACTTTTTTCTCTTGATATTACTTGCTCTACATCCAAATTCAAATTCAATGAGTATTTATCTAACATTTAAGAAGAGATTTGTTAATAGAAATAAAATTTCATTCTATTTCCAAATTCAATTTTGATGGGAATTTAATTAGCAACAATGTCATATAATTAAAAATTTGATAAAAGAAAATATTCTAATTGCATATTATATAATAATAAATTAACTAAATCTAGAAAAAATAAATGTACTTAAAAATAATTAATATTACCGTTTAAATGTAATTGGTTATGTGATTTCTCTCCAATTGTTTGATTTATATCCAAATTAAAATTTGTTGGGTATGTATCTAAAATTATTTAAAAAGTATTTGTTATATTAAAAAAAATAATAAAAAAATTTAGTAAATGATCAAACAATGCGTAAGTTAGTACTTTTAAAGTTATGTTTCTAAATATATTTGAAAAAAACCTATACCATAATCCAATCGAATTGCACTAACAGTGAAAACAATAAAATATTACATACTAAATATACAAATAAATTTATGGACTCTTCACAAATATAAGGTACATTCAAAAAAATATATTATACATTAACCTAATCAGTTAATAACATCCCAAAGAAACAAATTTGCATCGATTATTAAAAAAAACTACTTGCTATTAAAAGAAATTCACAAGATTTGAACATTACAAATACTTTTTTCTTAAAATATTACTTTTTAAAATGCGACAAAACACACAAAATGATAAAAACCGACTTTCTTTAAAAAAATATTATTCTTGTTAGTATTAAAACATTAATAAATTAGAAAATAAATTTCGAAGCAAAAAAAAAAGAAACTTTATCGACTTTAACAAATTAATAGCATATTCAGACTTTGGAAAAATAATTTTATTATGAATATTACGATTTCAAAAGAACAATTGTAAATGGGACTCATAAAAAACCAACAAAAAAAGTTACGTGAACTATTTATGTTATTGCAAAATACACTTGTTTCATTTTAAAAAAGAAAAAAAAAGAAAAAAACAAGTTGCTTGAATATATATATTCTGGAAAACAAACATACCACGCATTTTAAATTAACAATATCGACACTAAAATTGCATTTTGCGAGAAATCAAATATAAAATTAAATTAAAAATTACAAAATGAAATAATGAAACAAAGCAAATTCATAAGAACTACATTTTGTTCTAGAACTAAAACATAAAATACCATTAAAAAATAACGTCAATAGAGATATAACTAACAATCATCATTTTGTTAAGAATTGTAGATAAATAAATATATATAAAAGAATGAATAAACTAAAAAAACCTTTAAGTTAAGAATAATGATTACTATCATTTAAGTAGAGTGGAGAACAAGAAGATTTTGAGAAAGAACGCTTAGCCATAACTTTGTAATTTAAAAATGAACAAAAACAACTACCTATTTATATATGAAAGAATAGACACAACTTTAAATGAAACAACGCGACTCTTCAAAGGCACCCCTATGTTATGTGGATGTTTTGTTTTATTCATGTCCTTTCATAATCTATTTTTGTATTTCATTTGTAACTACTTTTTAAATGAAAACAAGTATTAAAAATAAATATTAAGTAGTTACAAATAAAAGACAAAATGGAAATATGAAGAGACACGAAGGAATATCACACCCCTACAATAAACTCTTCTTCCCTTAATAAAAGTAAATTTCAATATAATTAGAATTATAAAACTGCCATACATTAAAAAAAGAAGTTACACATGATATACAAAAAAATGTGAAAAGACATGATAAAATAAAACTTCCACAAAAGACACTTTTTCAAATGACGCCTCTTCCATTAAATAGAATATAAAAAATTAATAAAATGAAGTCACACCTCTTCAAAGGGCACCACAAAAAACACGGCTTCAAATGGCACATCTTCCATTAAATAAAATTTTTAAAATTAACAAAATGAAGTCACACATCTTCAAATGGCACCTCTTCCATTAAATGGGATTGTTATTATTATTATAAGATATGTCATATTTTAGAACTAAAATTAAAAAAGTGCAACTCATAAACTTTATTCAAACACTCAGAAAGATAAAAATGGCATGTATTAGATTTGAAACTTGAATATAAGTTTTATAAAAGTGTAAGTTTTAACACATTTATAGTTTTCTAGTACTTTTGATAATTTTATAATATTTTTGCTTTTTAATTAAATTGATCACTTATTTTATTTTTCTAGACTTATTGAAAATTTTAATATATGTTCTAAAATTTTATGAATTTTTTTTATGGATTTTTTGAATTTCTTAAAGTGTTTTTGAATTCTTTTATTATTTTGACATATTTATATTTTTCATAATTAAATTTCATAAATTTTATAATATTTTTTTTAGTTTTTAAGTTTAAATGATGATTTTTATAGGATTTTTGAATTTTATTTGATAATTTTTTTATAAAATATTAAAAAATTGATTTTTTAAACAGAATTAACATTTCCCTTAAAACAAAAAGATTGCGGAAAGTTTGGGCCATTTTGACGATTTTATGTACAAGTTTTGATAGTTTGAATGTTAAAAGTGTTACTGCTAAACGTTTAAAGTTTGAAGGGTTTTCGAAGTTTAAAATGTGATTTCTCTATAATATTTTTAATTTCTTTTTTCAAATTAATTATTCACGTCCCGGATTAAATTAATTGGCAATAGAACATATGATAATAAAACATATTGGGTTTACACCGGGCGGTATGTCGCCTAGTATTTATTTTATTCATTTATATTATGGATGTCTAATACACCATAAATATTTATTTTCTGTCAATATTATGGACGACTTTTTCGCCTTTATATTATTATCTCGGACGGCTTTGCCGCCATATATGCTACTATCCCGAAAGGCTTTGCCACCATATATATTATTATCTTGGTCGGCTATGCCGCTTTATACTATTATAAATGGAGGCTCAGCCACCTGAATATAAATCTCTGATCTAAATATATTGTTTAGTTAAATTGCTGCCTGTTAATTTTTCATATCGATTTTTTTTTCCCTTATAACGGTCACAAATTTTATTAAAATTTTCAGATTAATTTTTATTCTAATTTATATCTCAAATGGTCACAAAGAAAATTTTTTCAAAATCTTTTAACTTTTCAACGGTTATGAACAATATTTTTCAATCTATAAATACAATCTCATTTCACTTATTTTATCTTATCAAAATCTTTTATCTCCTATCAAAATAATTCTCAAGAAGTTTCTAAAAATGTTTG
>OVBE01003099.1:0-28034 GCA_900406425.1 Iberis pinnata
AATCGAGATTGTGGAGAATGGAGCTTGATCGAAACATAGTAAATCGAACTTGCTCTTGTTAAAGGTATGTGTTAAGCTAAAATTAGTGTTATACATATGTCAGTTAATTGATGATAGTGTATGATGCTTAAGGAAGAATTTAGTATGTCATGTTGTTAGTACATGTATATGGAAATAACCATGTGTAGTTTGGTTAAATTNCGATTTAGAGAAACTGGGTCAGGGTGTTTCACACTTGCCCCCTATCTTACTAGCTACATCCGCCCATGATCACTTTTATTGTAATGGTTTTATGGTGGGTTATAAGATTTTTTATTTACATGGAGAAAGACCTGATGTTGTTGGTAGTAATAGCGCTAGCGAATTATTGGCCGACTAGGACAGAGGAACATAGAACAAAGTTAGATTTTGGGACTAGTACGGTTGAAATGGTTAATGACGTTTATAGAGAAAATATAAAGTAGGTGCATGTTTCGAATGAAGAACCTAATTTAGAAGCACGACAATTTTTTGGTATGTTAGATGCAACGAATAAGCCATTATATAGAGGACACATGGCATACCGAATCAATCAGTAGATAAATGTATTCAACATCCATATTTTGATAATTCTTAATTACAAGTATCTTCATACGATTTGAAAGATTTTATTACTTACACTGTAATCCTTATGTTGTGAAGAAAGTTTACTGACAATTTAATAATCGTCGAATGCTGAGAATTAGGAAAGATAAAATATGTGTTCGAATAAACTTTTACTATTGTACATCATAATAAAACCAATAGAAGCTAAAATATGCGTCCAATGAAGCTTTTACTAGTGTACATCTTATAGACCTTATATCTAACATGATCTTAGTGTCTTCGTTAAAATTTAAAAAAACTTATGTTTAACGGCGTTAAAAGGAATTAACAGTTGATTAATTTGGAGTCTTATTTGAGTCAGTCAATCATAATTTAAGATTAAAATAACATATGTTAGAAAGTTTGATGCTAAAATGGCCTAATACAAAGTTGGTGGTTTTTATGGCTTAAATATGAAAGTTTTGGTTTTTTTTTTTTGCCTTTTTCTTGACGAAACGACGTCGTTTATTATAATTTGAAAACAACATCGTTTAGGATTAACGGAAAACTAACGTACATCCGTTAATTGAGATGACATCATCTCTAATATGGTTTAGTCAACAAAATGATGATATTAATTTGGCTTAGTCAAACATAGTTGAAGTTTAATTTGACTTTCGTGATAGTTCAAGATTTATTTTGGATATTCAGATAACTTCACGAATTAAATGACAATTTTCCCCATGGCAAAAACCTCTTTTTTTCTTAGCCTTTTTTATTTTCTTAATTCTCTATTTTATGTATGAAATTTGTGTATGCAGTTTGGTAGCCTTTTCTTGAATTCTTCTTCTTCTTCTCCATAACTCCAAGTGGCCAAAATTCATTTAGGCGTATGAAACTGTGAATGAATCTTCCCAAGTCCCAGATTCATACTTATATCACAACACATTTATATGACCTCACAAATGAAGAGAGGGGTAAAGACAAGACTCCCAATTAGACAGTATCAAGAAAATAACAAACCACAGAAGACAGGTTACTTCTGGATATTTGAAAGTTCTATTGCACCCATATAAAAAACCGGAGGAGCAAACAGACTCCAAAAATGTCAAGTTTTACCAAATATCGCTAGAATGTGCAAAACCCTTGATTTTCTCTTTATTTTGTTATTATACCCCTTGACCACTACATTCTCATATTCTTTTTCTCTATTTAATTATAGTATAATATATATTTTTGAATTTTTAGTTAATGGAATCGATCAACCAATTGTTTATGTTTGGTTTTTAATTGATTTTCATTCTTTTTAAGCTTTTACCTTCATATAAGAAAAAAAAAACACATTTGTTTTTAGTTTTAGAAAACTAAACACCCGATTTCAAGACAAAATTTTAGATTTTTGTTTATAAACCCTACATAAGGACACAAAATCCACTTAACATAAACATAAATATAAATTTTAACTTTACAAATCTGATTCGATTCTTTTCAACTCACATTTGATAACCCAAACCCAAAATTTTAAATTCTAAACCCTCAATATTCACTTTTTGCGTTTGTGGTATTTTTAGCACATTTGGAAATGTATGATATTTTTGGAACTTTTAGGAGTGTGTGATATTTTTGGAATTAAACTTCTTTTGATGGTATTTCGAGAAATTCCTTATTTTTTATCTAAAAAAATAATTTATTTAGTAAGAAACTAAAATTAAAGAGTTTAAAAATAAATAACTAAAATTTGAAAAGACTATTTAGAGTTTACTTTAGAATATAATAATTTTTTAGTTTCTTCATCATCATATGAATTTGAAAAATCAAAACCGAAAATCTTCAATGATATTTTTTAAAATTTATAGAATTTTATATATATATGAATTCATTATAATTATATTAAATTTCTATGTATAAACTACAAGATTCTACTAATAAAATGTAAATAACATAATTTTATAGTTTATAAACCCATTTTAATCAACTAGTAAGTTATTTTGAATTTTAGGTAAAATATATTAAAGTATATTTTTTCTACACTAAAACATCTTATTATTGATTTAAAACTTTTTCATTAAAAAAGTTTTAAATTCTCAAATTAAAATAATAACAGTTATTGAAGTAAAAAAAATCATTTGTACTTAATGATAATGACTTATGGAATAAAGCTTGTTGAAATTGAAGTAAAAAAAAATTACCAAAAAAGAGAGAGAATACTGTGTGATTCTAAGAACATTTTTATTGTGAGTTTCTCACATAAAGGTTCTGAAGATATATATATATATATATATATATATATATATAAATATATAAAAATATTATTATTTAATTATGAATATCTCAAAATGACGAAAAATCCATTCAAAATTATCCCATTTGAAATACTTTTGAGTGGGATTTTCACTTTTTCAAGAAACTCATACATATTTATTTATATATATATTTATTGAGAGTTCCAATATGAGAAACTCCTAATAAAGATAGGTTATAACTTATAATGCACAAGGTATGAAAGCAGTTCCACAAAAATTGGCACACGTGTGCTTTTTTTAAAACTATAATTGATTGGGGTTGACCCCACCATGAATGTCGTGTGATAATTATTCTATAAATAAATATTTGTTTCATTTGATTTGGACACAGAAAAAATTATCAATGGATCCCAACAATAACCAATTTAACACCCAAAATTCTACTAATTATTTTTTATTTATTAATTAAAAATATATTTTGTATTTATTATTTGTAAAAATAATATAAAAATAAAACAAGAAAATAAAATTATTTCAAAATATATGACTTTAATTGTTATAGTTTAGTTCTAAATGATTATTATTAATTTTAATCATATAACTATAAGTGTAAGAAATAAAAAATATATGAAATAAAAGTGGTGGGGGTAGGGTGTTGAATTTTATTAAACAAAATTAGCGTAGAGTATAAAGTTGAATACATGTTCAATTAATATGCGGAAGAGAGATATGATGACGTGGAAAGTTAAAAGTGAGAAAAAGGGTGTTGAATTTTTTTCAACCATTATAGATAGTCTAAAGACAGATCCTTGAATGGACCCACCAATTACAAAAAGTGCGATCCGACCTAAAATCGATAGTTGGTCTTCCGTCTCTCTAAACCTTCATCGACGAGACATAGTTGGGATATTCTCTAAATATAAGATTGTGTTACAATATAAGATCAACAAATTAATGATGATAAATAAATTTATGATATTTCTTTTTCAGTTAGGTTTTTAATTTAAACTGCGAACCCTCTCAAAAAATCTAAAAGAATCTCATAAGTGTCTCGAGAAAAGACCAAGAGGAAGGTTGGAGTAAAGTGATCAAAGATGTCTTCCTAGTTCCCGGTTTGGCAAAAAATCTACTAGTTTTTTCGCAAATGATATCTCATGGAGGATACAGGGATATGTTTTAAAAAACCAATCTAAATTCTTAGACCTAAAGGGGAAGAGGACACTGATATTCAAATGGTTCATAAGAGTTTCCCTCTACTGTTGAACTCTTCTCAATATTGTACAGCGATTAAAGGATTCAATTTCAATCTCTCTATGGTTTCTACTTGCTTTTGGGTCAAGAAACTTTAAAAATCTAAAACTTTGGGTTAGAGTAGTTACAATTTATCTACGAGCGGTACCGTGGTGGTTATAATATTTGATATTTACATGGAGAAAGACCTGATATTGTTGGTAGTCCGGTAGAAAACCATTGGCCGATAGGATAGAAAAACCTAGAATGGATTTAGATTTTGGGGTTGGTACGGTATAAATGGTTAATGACGTTTGTAGAGAAAATATAGAAACGACATAGGTTTCGTATGAAGAACCAAATTTAGAAGCACGACAGTTTTTTGGTATGTTAGACGCAACGAATTAGACATTATATAGAGGATGTAGAGATGGTCATTCGCCTTTATCATATGCAAATAGGTTGGTGGGGATAAAGACATACTATAATTTGGATGAGGATTGTGTTGACGCAATAGCCAAGTTTGTGAGGGATATCTTACCAGAAGATAAAACTGGGCCGAGTTCATAATACGAGATACAAAAACTTGTTCAGGAGCTTGGATTGCGTATCAGGTTATAAACATGTGCATCAACAATTGTATTATTTATTGGAGATGTGATAAAAACTGGAAAATTATCGATAGTCGCAAACCAAGGTATATACATACATGTGATACAGTTTCAATTCTTTACAAGAGGATGTGGTATTTGCCACTAACAAATAGGTTGAAGAGGTTGTATCAATCTCAGAGAACAGTTGCGACAATGAGATGGCATGTTGAGCATAGATTTGATGGAGAAATTACACACCCTTTTGATGTAGAAGCTTGGCGTCATTTTCAGTCTACATATCCGGATTTTTCATGCGAAACACGAAATGTTTATCTATGATTAAGTACATATGGACTATAAGCGAATTCCCAACGTATGATATGTTATATGGATAGACAACACATGGGAAACTAGCATGTCCATATTGTAACGATAACACCGATTCATTCCAGCTGAAGAATGGTAGGAAAACATGTTGGTTTGACTGTCATCGACAATTTTTGCCCCCAACTCATCCATATCATCGATCTACTATGTTATTCACAAAGAAGAGATGTAGTGCAGGTCCACCACCTGAACTCGATGACACATATCTATTAACTTAAATGAGATATTTTGGTGTTGAAATGACTAATGATGCTAATTTTGGTGGGAATTGACACGTCAATGTTGAGTTTTTAGGAGAACATCATAACCAGCACAAGAAAGCATATTTTGGGATTTGCCTTATTGGGAGAACCATTTGTTGATACATAACCTATATGTCATGCACATTGAAAAGAACTTCTTTGACAACATTATGAACACCATGCTAAATGTCCAGGGGAAGACCAAAGATAATTTGAAGTCTATATTATACTTTTCATACATTTTTTCTCATCCTTAGCTTCACATCACTGATGATGAAAGTTGTCTAATTCCTGCATTTAAATTACCTAAGAATGCAAATGATAAGTTCTCCGACTGAATTATTCATAGGGTCAAATTCTTCGATTTATACGCATCTAATCTGAGGAATTGTGTTGACATCAGAGAAGGTAAGTTCATTGGAATGAAGAGCCATAATTTTAATGTAATGATACAACCAACGCCTTCTCCCATTTGCATTTGAAAGGTAAACATGAATACATTTCACTTTTGGATATTTTTTCGTTCGTATTTGTTGGAGTCAAAAACGGTCACGATGAAATCGATGTCTAAAAACCGTCACTGAAATAGTAATCACATGGTCTGAACATCATACCGAAATAGTCGTATCATCCTGACCATTCTAACCAAGATGCGATACTTCCAGAAGATCCCAAAGGATATGTTTCGAAAGAATCAGACAACAATCATTAAATAGCTAAGCGATTATCTCTGCACTCTTTTGTCATTAGTCGAGAAGGTTTTGTCCCACCGGGTTTTCCTATCACTAAGGTTTTAACGAGCCAAGATAATTCGTTTACGTCTAGTGTCGGGGTTGAAATTAGCCAATTGGCGAGCTGGATCTCACAAAAAAAGTTCAGCCTCGTCCATCCACAGGAAAATCTTCAAACCTTGATAAAATTTTGACCATTTTGTCAGAATCAACAATGCATACGCTGAACGCACACTCAGCTCACCGGTTGGCGAGCTGAACTTGGCGAGCTGAATGACACACGTTCAACTCGCCAACTAACAAGCTGAACCTAAACAGTTAAGCTCGTCAATTGGCAAGCTGAGCAACGTATGTTCAGCTCATCAACTGGCGAGCTGACTTTATATCAGACCATTCGTTTCTCATTTCGTATTGGAAGATGAATCGAAGATGAAGGTGAAAGGTAAAAGAATTATTCTCATCCGATTAAAGAATGGAGATCATCAATCTACCAAGCATGAAGACCAACATCTTGAGCCTTGGACAACTCGTAGGAAAGGTTATGATATTTGATTAAAGGATAATAACCTTTCTATAAGAGACCATGCAAATAATATTTTGATTAAGATGTCGATGATGAATAATAGAATGTTTGTCTTTAACATTCAAAATGACACCGCACAATGTCTCTAGATGTGTTACAAGGAGAATTCTTGGCTTTGGCATCTTCGATTTGGGCATCTATACTTTGGAGGATTAGAACTACTTTCCAAGAAAGAAATGGTGAGAGGATTACCTACCATTAACCATCCAAACAAACTGTGCGAAGGATGTTTACTTGGAAAAAAATTCAAAATGAGTTTTCCAAAAGAGTCAGACACTAGAGCTAGGAAGCCATTGGAACTTATACACACATATGTATGCAGTCCGATCAAACCAAGATCACTCGGTAAAAGTAACTACTTCCTTCTCTTTATTAATGATTTTTACGAAAAAAAACATGTGTATACTTTTTTGAAAGAAAAATCAGAAGTATTTGAGAACTTAAAAAGTTTAAATCCTAAGTTGAGAAGGAAAGTGGTCTTATGATCAAATCCATGAGATCCGACCGTGGAGGAGAGTTCACATCTGCGGAGTTTCAAAAGTATTGTAAAGATAATGAGAATCAAAGACAATTGACGGTTCCAAGATTCCCACAAAAAATGGAGTAGCCGATAGAAAAATAGGACAATTCTTGAGATGACAAGAAGTATGCTCAAAAGTAAGAGATTGCCAAAATACTTATGGGCCAAAGCAGTTGTGTGTAGTTTATCTATCGAACCAACCTCCGACAAGAAAATTTGCGGAAAAACACCACGAGAAGCTTGGAGTGGAAGAAAGCCCGGTGTTTCTCACATAAGAGTCTTTGGAATCTTGCTCATGTTCATGTACCGGATGAGAAATAGAGTAAACTCGATAACAAAAGCGAAAAGTACGTCTTTATTGGCTATGATGCCAACTCCAAAGGGTACAAGCTTTATAATCCAAATACCAAAATGACAATCACTAGCTAGAATGTCATTTTTGATGAAGAAGAAGAATGAGATAGGAGTTCAAATAATGAAGACTACAAATTTTTTCCATCTTTTGAAGAAGATGAGTTGGAGCCACGAAGAGAGGAGCAAACTATACCATCAACTTTACCAACCACAAGTTTTCAAGAAGATGAAAGTTTAAATGATAGGACTCCACGCCTTAAAAGTCTAACAAGAGCTTTATGAGGTAACCGAAAATCAAGATAACCTTGCTCTATTTTGTCTATTTGTGAACTAAGAGCCCATGAGATTTCAAGAAGCTATGTAAAAGAAGACATGGAGAAAATCAATGGATGAAGAAATCAATTCGATACAAAAGAATAATACATGAGAGTTAACTACACTTCCAAAAAGTCACAAAGCGATTGGTGTGAAGTGGGTGTACAAAGCAAAGAAGAAACATAAAGGAGAAGTTGAAAGATACAAAGCAAGATTGGTGGCAAAAGGTTATAGCCAAAGAGAAGGAATCGACTATGATGAGGTATTTGCTTTTGTTGCTCGCTTAGAAACTGTTAGACTAATCATTTCAATGGCTGCTCAAAATAGATGGAGGATACATCAAATGGATGTAAAGTCATCATTCTTAAATGGAGATCTCGAAGAAGAGGTGTACATTGAACAACCACAAGGCTACAAAGTTAAAGGAGAAGAAGACAATGTGTCAAGGTTAAAGAAGACATTTTATGGATTAAAACAAGCTCCACAAGATTGGAATACTTGAATTGATAAATACTTCAAGGAGAAAAGATTTATCAAGTGTCCATATGAGCATGCACTTTATATTAAAATTCAAGATAAGAATATATTGATTGTATGTTTGTGTGTAGATGACTTGATACTCACAGGAAACAATCCAAATATGTTTGAGGAATTCCAGAAGAAGATGATAAAGGAGTTTGAAATAATATATATTGGACTCGTGTCTTTACCTTGACTTTGAAGTGGGGCAAGAAGACAATGGAATCTCCATCACTCAAGAAGGGTATGCAAAGGAAGTACTTAAGAAAATCAAGATGGACGACTTAAATCTAGTTAGCAAACCAATGGAATGTGGAGAAAAAATTGTCAAAGCATGAAGAAGGAGAGAGTGTTGATCCAACACTCTTTAAGAGTTTGGTTGGAAGTCTACGTTATTTAACGTGCACAAGACCCGACTTTCTATATGCAGTCGGAGTTATGAGTCGATACATGGAGCATCCAACAACAACTCGTTTGAAAGCAACAAAGAGGATCTTTCGCTAATAAAAGGTACCATAAACTTTGTCTTACATTACAATATATAACGATTACAAGCTTATTGGATATAGCGATAGTGATTGGAGTGGAGACCAAGCTGACCACAAAAGCACACGTGATTTTGTGTTCTACATTGGCAGGCTTGTACATTGGAGATACAACCTTCACATTGATGTCGAACAAACAACCAATCATTATTCTTTCTACTTGTGAAGCGGACTATATAGCGGCTACTTCATGTGTTTGTCATGCTATTTGGTTGTGAAACCTTCTAAATGAGTTGAATTTACCGCAAGAGGAGCCAACAAAGATTTTTGTGGATAACAAGTCAGCAATAGCTTTGAAAAAGAATGCAGTCTTCCACGACCGAAGCAAGCACATTTATACATGTTATCACTACATACGAGAGTGTGTTGCCAAGAAGGATGTGCAATTGGAGTACATAAAGACAAATGATCAAGTCACTGAAATTTTAACCGAACTTCTCAAATGCGAAGACTTTATCAAGATGAGGAGTTTTCTTGGATTAGCAAAATCACGTTTAAGAAAGGTGTTGAAAATAAACTTGATTTTGGGTCAATTTATATTTTGGATCAAGCTTAATTATCGAATCATTAATCTAATATTGGACCAATCCAAGAACTTGATCAATATTCTAAAATTATCTTCCACTCATCAAGAATAAAAATCTAGATACTTCACATAATTATCTAGATATTTGTAATATTTTATTGAAGATATTATGGTAAAATTCTCTAAATTCAAGATTAAAATATTATGGATATTTTGTACTTTGGAGGCTATAAATACCTTCACCCTCCCCTTTGTCATTTGTCATATGTCATAAAAAAATCATAAAAACTTCTTCTACATAGAAAAACTTATCTTCCAAATTTTTTTATTTCTTCCAAATTTATACACTTTTCACTACCTTTAAATATTTCCTTCCAATAGTGCACCTCCCGTGCAACTAACACCACATCGGGTGACAAGACCACCACTACGATCAAATGGTTCACCACCACCGCGACCAACTGCTCCTCCAATTATATGAAGACCTTCTCCGAGACCTTCTTTAACAAGGATTACGTGCAAACCATAGAAATGGATTATTACTTTATACAAACTAACGTAAAAGCAACCAATAATTAATTTTATTGTATATTAGACTGTGGTCATGAAACTATTACTCATTTCTAAATATATGTTGGGTAACTATATGTTCCGGCTAAGCTTAGCTATAATTTCACTCAAGAGACAAAGTATATTGATATGATATAAATATTATTTATTTATTAAAATACTATTATAAATAAATTTATTTTAAAATTAAAACAAAAGAAAATAGACTAAAATAAAAAAAACCAAGATATTTAATGAAACTAAACGACCTGCCTGTTTATCCAGCCATATAATCAAACAAATTTAAAACCAGAAAATAACTCTAATCCAAATATTTTAGTAGGTGATTACAAAAAAAAAAACTTATTTCCACAAACAATACCAGATAAAACAACGAACTTTCTCAAATTGTTGAACAGCGGCTTTCCATGAAATAAAAATCAAAGCTTTAAACTTTGCTTTCTTCGGATTCAACTACTAAAAGATCAAACCATTTTAAGGTAACCCGTGAAAGAAAAATACAACCTTTTGGGGTAAAAAAACAAATATGGAGCAATCTTATACAAACAAAGAAAGATTGTTTTGAAAAAACTCTAAAGAACTTATGTTTTTCTTCTGTTTTAGACCATTTCCAATGGTACTTTACTTTTAAGCAAAATCTTCTTCAATAATGCTTCAATTCTTGCTTTAAAATGAAGCAATTTATAACTTCCTTTTTTGAATATCAACTTTTTAATACTAAATTGGTCTTATTTTTTAAAAAAATTTATAATTCTTGCTTAAACAGATTATATACAATAATATTACTTGCATAAATGTTATTTTTTTATCGCTTTGATTTAAATGTTAAAATATAATAATAACATATATTTAATAGAACATATAACGATATACTAACTATAAAATAAAAATTATATGACTATTATAACAAATAAATATTAAAAATTGAACATAACATTGAATTATAATTACTAATAAAATGAAAATAGAATACTTAAAATGTTGTATATTATATTTCTAGTTCTGTGATTATGGTAAATTATTTGGGTAAAGTTAGTAAACTTGTAAACTAGAAGGTGTTATTAACAATTACTTATAAACCAAAATATTTTTTTTAGTGTGAAAAATGAAGCAAACTATTGGAGAAAATGGTGCTTCATTTTGAAGAAAGTGCATTTTTTGAGCAAAAGTTGAAAATAATTATTGAAGATGTCCTTAGTAAATCAAGACGAACCATTTTTCTAGGTTTGGATTTCTAGGCAAAGTTGTAAATTTAGACAAACCGAATGGTCAAGAGATAAACCAAAAACTCCAACAAAACGTTATAACCTGTAGTTTTCCTTTTCAAGAACTTGGAACACAAGACATCAAGGGCCACCTATGAGTAGAGTGGAAAAATTTAAGATTTTAAGAATAAGATCCAGAGGGTAAATGAAAATCCCAAATGTACTACTACTAAAAAGAATCATAATATCTTAATGTCTAAATCGAAATAGTATAAGAGAAATTTCAAATTAAGTCTGAAATAACAGTTGCAACATTGGGTAAGTCTCGAAGTCGAGCAACAAAAACAAAATTGTCTACCAACGGTTGAATCATGCATGTATGTTGTTTGGAAGAAAATCATCATAACCATATCATTAGTAGTGTTTGATAATTGACTATACATGTAGAAAGATAAATGTAGAATATAAAAATTAATCATCATAACCGTGTATATATATATATATATATACGGTTCATTTAATCAAGATTTAGAAACCAATTTTATTATGCATATTAATATCACCTAATAATAATATGTCTATATACATCTTAACTTCTCTCCTCTTGGTTTCCAAGTATCGAGAGGATAATACCAATTCCTTAAATATATAATTAATGTAACAACATATGTCTTTTCGTATTGACGTGTCAGGTGACTGAGGCTAACCAAATGTCTAAATGAAAAAGGTGTCAAAGTCAGCTCCATCGTCCAACATGACAATACATTATAAATAGTTTACAAAGTGGAAAAAACTTTTATGGTAAACGAATCGGGATTGTGGAACTGAATTTATGAATTGAAAAATCTCCTTCATCAACTTTTTCTTAAACGCGAGAGGTTTTTTGGTGAACATGAATATAAAATTGCATCTAAATAGTTAAAAATTTGAAAACAATGGTATAAAATTTACGCATGTTATGGTTAAAACTTAACTATGTATTAGTATACGACAGAAAAATTGTATTTATATATTTTATTATATAAAACCGTATAATAAATTAGTATAACTGTTTAGTTCATAAACATATACTAAAATGAAAATGTATTACTAAACTAGTAAAAGAAATTTAAAAGCCTTTCCAATTAACAATTTACTACAAAAAAAACATAGGTTTTTCCAACGGATTTTCCAACAGATTTTTAAGCCGTTGGAAATTTCTAAAATTTTTCAAAGGTTTTCCGATAACAAATGCAACGGTCATATACCGTCATAAAACTGTCGCATATTTCAGATGGTTTTAAGGGTGCTGTAAATATGTTGAAAATTTCCAACAGGTTTCCAATGAATAACGCATCCGTTGGATTATCATCTGAAACTTTGTAGCCATTGGATATTTGTTGGATATTCATCGAAACAATCAATTGGAGAACTTGATGATGATGATTCTGATTCCGATGAAGATATAGATTTATCTGATTTAGAATAATAATGTATTTACACTTTTAGATTCTAATGAAGATTTAATTAGATTTATCTTATTTTTTTTGTCAAATTAGATTTATCTTATTATGAATAATAATTTATAGTTTAACATTTAATTATTATATCTCTAAAATTAAGCTTATATCTCTAAATTTGTTTTTAATAAATAATTATAATTTCCAATGGAATTACTATGTATTTCTAACGGATTTTCAACGGATTGTGGTTTTGTCAGACATATGCAACTACAAACGGAAAATATATTCCACAATATATATAGTGAATCAACAAGACTTATATATCATGTATATACAATGATATTTGGTGTTACTTATATTATTTTAATTTTTTAGGAACATTACATTCTCAATACATTGTTACTAACATATATAGAATTTTGTGGTAAATTCGTAATTTGAATTGTTATTTGTTTCTTTAGCTATAGAATCAAATTTATGAGAACTAATGTCAGTAAACACATTAATATGGGGTTAATGTTAATATATGAGTTTTTTGAAACTCCAAAATCAATTTTCAGAGACTTAAAACCCCAAGACTTGAAACCCCAAGTCGTTGGAAATCCGTTGAAAATTTATATTTTAATTATATCATCGTCCGTCAGAAATCTATTAGAAATCTTTTTTCGCCGACTAAATTTCACGAAAAAATAAAAAAAATTGAAACCACCGAAAAACAGACGGCTCTTGTCCGTTGAAAATTTTCGAATAAAAAAGAACCATAGAGATTTCTTCCATTCTCTTTCGTTTTCTTCTTATAGGTTTCAGTGAGTCTCCACAAAATCCGGCGAAATTATACCAAATATGACCAAATTCAAACATTTATGTAAGTTTTAATGGTTCCTCTTATCCTTTTGAGCATTTATACCGGTTTGGAAACGAAATATTGTTTGATACAGAGTTTGGTGTTTTTGATTGTGAATTGGTTTATAGTTTGTGTGTTTGTTGTTTGATTAAGGATTAGAGATTGAGTGTTTTTGATTGTGAATTGTTTTAGGATTTGAATGTTTTTGATTGTGAATTGGTCTAGGACTTGTGTGTTTGTTGTTTGATTAAAAATTAGGGTTTGGGTGTTTTTAATTGTAAATTGGTTTACGGTTTGTGTATTTGTTGTTTGATTAAAGATTAAGGATTATGTTTGGTTTGGTTGTAAATTGGTTTAGGGTTTGGGTGTTTGTTGTTTGTTTATGTTTTTTGGAATATGATTTAGAATTTTTTTTATATTAGTTTATAATTTAGTTTTTAGATTAATTTTGAATTAGTTTAGGGTTTGTGTATATGTTGTTTTAGAGATTAATAATTTTAATTAATGATAAATTATGTAATTATTATTTTTTCATAGAAAATTCTAACAGTTGTGTCCGTTGAAAAATATGTCGTTAGTTAGCCGATGAAAAATTTGTGGTTGGTTTACCGTTGGGAAATTTTGCCGTCGGTTAGCTATTGAAAATTTTGTCGTCGGTTATCCGTTGGAAATTTCTAACGAATAACCAACGGAAACGATTTTGCGAGAAGCTATTTCCCACGACCAATTATGTCTCACATTCGTTGGAAAAATGTTTTTTCCAATAGCTTTCTCACAACCATATATTTGGCGACAAGCTAGAACCAACAAAACCATCTTTTACTTTATCTTTTATATATAGAGAAAATGTTCAAAAAATTTCCAATTATTTTGAAAGGTCAAAAAAATTATATACAATTGAAAATAAGTCAAAAATTTTCCAAACTCTCTAATTTGCCATTAAATTCTCAACTTTAGTTGGCCAAGTCACTTTATGGTTGAATTATAACATTGTTACTTATACTGTTAGAAATTATGTTTAGCAAAATTACGTCGTCATAAAAATATCAAATTTTGGCGAAATACAAATAAAATGAGGTTTTAGTGGCTCGAACTTGTGATACATGACATATTACACAAGGACATTACCGATATAAGTGCGGTTGGGTGAGTAAATTTGTGAAATTATTAAGGAAAATAATGTACATTGCCATATTTTCGATTTTTGAATTTTTTTAAAAAAATTATAAAAGGGACTTATGGACTATTTTTTTAATCGACAAGGACTTATGGGGAGTTAATCCAATAATCTGCTTGATAGCTTTTCATGGCTTTGTTGAATTGCGGATGGTGTTGTTCAGTTATCTGTTGTGATTTGTGAAGAATATGGCAGCTATATTTCACGGCTTACTGTTGATACCAAGGTTGGCACCTCTATCAAGGACCCGATATGGAAATTTGACCCGATACATTCCGCTCTGGGTACTACGAGCTTGTCATGAGCTTAGAACCGAGCCCATGAATCTAAGCCCGCATAGCCCAAGCCGTGCTCATCTTGGTGCAAGGCGAATTCACCCTGGCTTAGGGCGGTTAAATCAATTTAGGAAAATCTTCATTAAAAAATAATTCCAAATATTGTTATAAAATATTTTGGAAATAGATTTAACCTAATTCTCTATCATGTATTTATAAATAAGGGATATTTAGGTTAAATTAAGGATTCATTTAATAATATACACACACGAGAATTCCTAAGAAAAAATTATAATTCGATTTCATTGTGTTGAATCTCTGGTTCAACAATTGACGCGGTCTGTGAGGAATTTTTTTTCTTCACAAACAAAAGTTCACACCATTCTACCAGACATAGCAAATCGTCAGACAATGGACGACAATAAGAATCAAAACAGCAGGGAGAATACCCTGGATCTCGAAAACATCTAGAGAAACCAGGACAAGATTCACAACCCAACCAATCACGACAGGGAACAAGAGGATCGTGACGCAGAGAAGGAGCAAACCCCAGAGAAGGAGAAAAATACGAAGCACCGCTAGGACGAGGAGTTGACCCTCTCGGTGGTAATGCACACCTCGAACAACAAAGGGTGAAAACAACCCGGCTCCAGCAGTGATCTGCGGAGATGAAGCTCAAGTGCGCAACGATGTCACAACTGCTTGAACGCGACGACACCTCAACGATAACTCCAGCGGTCCACGAACTTCCAATGAACTGATTCGCATTCAATCCCAGATCAGGAAAATCAACTCCCATATGCACCGAACAATCAGCTCGGCACCTGAACTGGACCACGTGTTGGAGGAGGCGCAACGAACCCTGTTTAACAGAAGAATAACAAGTACGGTGATAAGACACATCAATAAGTTCAAGATTTCGACGTACAACGGGAGAGAAGATCTAAAAAATCACTTAACTACATTCATCATAGCAACCGACCGAGCCAACTTTGCGGAAGGAGAGAAAGACGCCAGACTCTGCCAGCTATTCGTCAAAAAACTTAGCGGAGCGGCACTCAGTTGGTTCTCTAATCTCACGCCGAACTCTATCTGGAGTTTTCAGCAGCTCTCCGCGACCTTCTTAAAGCATTACTCAATGTTCATCACAAAAAAAACTAGCACTGCCGATCTCTGGAGTCTATCCTAGGAATCCATAACGGGGAGAAATACATATTTAACTTCTACAACTAAATTAAATAGATATAGACCGTTAATATATGACCGTTTGATGATATATGATACTTCTGAAGGCGAGACAAGTCGCCTGCCAAAAAGAAAGTTGTAATGAATCTTTTCTTTTGTGCACCAAACGATTCATTAAGATTAATTCGTTACAAACTTTTAGAGAGTGGTTTTGCCAAAAGATCAGCTTTCTCGTTATACAGATAACGGTAAAATTAACTTATAAAATTAAGTTTGAGAAGGCTTCGATATACTCTATCACTCCACAGAGTTCCCTTTGTACATTGATAGTACAAGCTAGTAATATCTTTTGGTTCGTTTTGTTGTTGTTGTAAAAATGCATTCTTCATTTGAAACGACACAATTTTTCCGGATTAAAATAAGTTTAAAACTAGAACCGCAGAAAGTAGTGACCAATCAGATAAAGCCACGAAACAGAGTTTGCGTTTTAATTAAAAGACGCAGAAGAAAGTGAAAGAGATAAGAGCTGTTTGGAAACACTGAAAATGAACACAGCGCTTGCTACAACCACCGTCACAACTCCCATACTCCGCCGTCCCACGCCTCTTCTTCCTCAGTCTTCTCACACGTTATCGCCTCTTTTCCGATTGAACGGTGTTGGATTCAGATCCGGCGTGGAAACAGTCGGTAAGAAACTATTAAGGATCTCGGCTAGCTCTCAGAGCACTTCAGCAGCAGCCAATGTGGCGACGGATACGACTATTCCGAGCGAGATGAAGGCGTGGGTGTACGATGAGTACGGTGGAGTTGATGTTCTGAAGCTGGAGAGCAACATTGCGGTGCCGGAAATTAAAGATGATCAGGTTCTGATTAAGGTTTGTGCGGCGGCTCTTAATCCCGTCGACGCTAAAAGACGGCAAGGGAAATTCAAAGCCACCGATTCACCTCTCCCGGTAAAATTCTCTCTCTCTAAAACCTCTAATAAGATTTCGGATCCTTAATTTAAATATTCGCCAGAGCAGACGGTTCCGGGATACGACGTCGCCGGAGTAGTGGTGAAGATAGGGAGTAATGTTAGGGATTTCAAAGAAGGAGACGAAGTGTACGCAAACGTGAGCGAGAAAGCATTAGAAGGCCCGAAACAATTCGGTTCTCTGGCGGAGTACACGGCGGTGGAAGAAAAGCTATTAGCTTTAAAACCTAAAACCATCGATTTCGCACAAGCCGCTGGTCTTCCACTGGCTATAGAAACTGCCGACGAAGGTCTGGTTAGAACAGAATTCTCCGCCGGAAAATCAATTCTCATACTCAATGGAGCCGGCGGAGTAGGAAGCCTTGCGATTCAGGTAAAAAATCAAATGTAAGAACCAAAGATTGATTGGTTGATTGATTGATTGATTAAAACCTCTGGTGCAGCTGGCTAAGCAAGTGTACGGAGCGTCAAAGGTGGCTGCAACAGCAAGCACAGGGAAGCTAGAGCTAATGAGAAGCTTAGGTGCTGATTTAGCCATTGATTATACAAAACAAAATATAGAGGACTTGCCTGACAAGTATGATGTAGTCTTTGATGCTATTGGTAAGCATAACACCATAAAAACCATACCTAATTTCTTGCAAGAAATCGTTTTAATAGAGAACACTCTCTCTTGATTTGTGAAAAAGGGATATGTGATAAGGCAGTGAAGGTGATTAAGGAAGGTGGGAAAGTTGTGGCCTTGACTGGAGCAGTCACGCCTCCTGGTTTCAGATTCGTTGTGACATCTAATGGTGATGTTTTGAAGAAACTAAACCCATACATTGAGAGTGGGAAGGTCAAGCCTGTAGTTGATCCCAAGGGACCATTCCCATTTTCAAGGGTCGCTGATGCTTTCTCATACTTAGAAACGAACCATGCCACAGGGAAGGTCGTTATATATCCAATTCCTTGAGCGAATAGGCTAAGGAAGTGTCAAAAGTATATATTTTGTTTGTAGAGTGTTTTGAGCTGTAAACTCAAATGAAGATGGAAACTAAAGAGCTCTTTAAAGCTTATTGATTTTGTTTTGAAACAGAAACAGAAACAGAAACAGAAACAAGAGAGAGTATATAACAGAGAAAACCACACTTAGAAGCAGCATAGAGAAATGATAAGTAGGAATGTTAAGACAAGGCAAAGGCTGGGGTGGTCTTGAAGTCAAGTTCCCAGAGATCAAATGTTCCTTTCACAAAATCATAGTGAGCTCCTCTTATAGCGAGCTTGTTCTTCACCACTCTTTCTCTCACAAATGGATAAGACAACAGATTACCTAAGGACACGTTCACTGCTTCCTGCTCATACCAGATACAGTCTCAGTTTCTAGTAAAGCAGAAAACAGAGCAAAAGTTCTGTCTGTACTTGTTATTTATGTACCTTCTCACAGTTGGTGCACTGATCGTCAAAGCTTAGGTCTTTAAAATCCAGCTTGATTCTGTTCTTAGCAGGTGTGCAAATCTTGACCCAGTTTTCTATGAAGTCACTATACCATTTCATTCAAGTTAGTGTACGGTGGACAAATCTGCAAGAAAACTGTCTCATGCTTGAGATTAGTACCTCTTAGTGGGAGCTGCATCATCTTCAATGGCCATGAGTCCCTTTATTCCACCACAACAGCTGTGACCAATCACTATAATGTTCTCCACCTGATAATTAATTACAACATTAAGACCCATCTGATACTGATAGTGTATTACTTTGTGAGACCTCCTCTTAGGGTTAAAACTAGGTCTCAGACCATGTACAAATACAATCAAAGGGACAAAGGCAAAGATAAAGTATCTCTTTAAGAAACAACTCTAATGATCGATCACTAAAGTGCCATACGTACGTTGAGAACTGTAATTGGATATTCAAGAGCAGCACCAACATTACAGTGTTTCGCCTGCAAGTTTCCAAAGACATCAGCTTTTGTTCGTAACAACAAATTGGGATGTTTATATAAAAGATAATAAGTCTCGTATAGTGAACCTTGTCATAAGGTGGAATCATGTTTGCAATGTTTCTAACGATAAAGGCTTCTCCAAGTTGGAAATTCAAGATGTGAGAAGGGCAAACTCGAGAATCCGCACAAGCAAACACCAGAAACTACAAAATAAAGTCACTTTAAATTAACTAGGTTTTTTTTTTTTTGGTTTGGATGCAGATGGTACATATATTTTAACTTAAAAAAAATTGGAGGTTGAGACCAATTATTCACTCGACTTCCTTCAGGTCTACTCATCCTTTTCTAAATTTAGGGTTTTTTTATTTTATTTGTTTTTTCTTGCTTGTCCATAAAGTTAAAAGCCATTTCTTTTTGTTCCATATACTTTTAGGAAACTAAAGAAAAATCAAGCGAGAAACGTAATTTTTAATGTAGAAAAGCGAAAGAGAAAATTGGTTTAGATAGCATTTTTTATTTATATAGTTTATTAAAAAGATATTTCTTAGAAAGTTTTTGTAATTAATTATTTTTCAAGGGTGGATAATTTACCTATCAATACTAAAGTATGAGCGGTGAATAACTGAGTGAATATTTATTTGTAAAATTGTGAATACAGATACATAAATGATGACCAATTCATTAAAATAAAAAATACAAATTTCTTAAGTTAATAAGTCTAAAATATCTTATTACCAATTAAAAAGCAATAAGTATCCAATTAAAAAAGAAAGAAGTGATGATAGGCAGAATCAAAACCTTGGGGCTTTGACTCTTGGCAAGTGCACTGTACAAAGAAGGATTCTTCCTGTAAATTGGTGAAGCCAATAATATAATGAGCAAACATCAAATCCAAAACTCAAGTTTGTATTTAACAAAGAGGTCCAATTAAGATACATCTAAAACAATCCATACGTAATAGACAATGAACTGTTATCTGTCTTATGCGTTTTTGATTAAGTAACTAGATTAACTTTATAAGCACTATTATAATACTATATATAAGTGAGAGAAAAAGGTTGAATTTTTATCCATATATAAAAACATTGATATAGACTGATCCATAAGGAAGAAAAAAAAAAGAATATAACGTACTCATAATTATTAGTCTTGAAATGGAGAAATCCGGATTTGATTCTTTCTACAGCATCTGACTTGCTGGAATCAAGTTCCTCTAGCTCACTCGTTAACTGCTTGATCTTTGCGGTCGCCACGTTTCCTAGATCCGATTTCTTACTGCAAAGTTGATAAATTCATATATACCAAACATGATTTACAATATATATATATATATATATATATATATATAATTATCACATGGTAATGATCCGGGTTGAACATGAAAAATATAAGATCTAATACGGAATAAAATATGAGAGTTATTCAAAAGATACCATTTAACAAAAATACATATTCTCACAACAAAGAAAAATAAAAGTTTTAGTTTCTTAATTATATCTGTGGTTGAGATATAGTGGTTTTTTTCTAAAAAAAAAAAAATAAAGAATTAATAATAGGTATTGGCAATTATGAAGCTCATAAAAATTAGAAGGCGTAATATGTATGTATTCTGGCCAGGGTCTAACGATCGGTGTGTACCTGAGTAGCTCCCCGAGTTTCTTAAGCGCATCGTCGTACGACTCCGTCGACATTCTTTTTGTTCAAATAACAACAAACACACAAAAACGAAGAGAGATTATTTAGATAAGAAAACACAAGAAACTGGTCCAGAGAATCTGGCTTATACTAAAAACATGTGTTATTGCCAAACCAGGTTGATCGATTATTATTTATTGTTTTTGGAAAATAATCCAAGAGGGTTATATGAATTTGAAACAATCAAGGAGTTAACATTAAAACATCCAAAGATTAGGATAAATTTGGTTTTGTAGACGGACCTTGGAACTTGGGAGGTATAATCGAAATAGAGGATTTAGAGAATAATACTTTGAAATGAGTACAATTTTACTTCTCTACTCCACTATTTATAACCTGAGATATGTGACTTTTCATTACTCGGATTATTTTTTTATATGCTAAGGCTGCAACTCGTCTTTTTCAGGAAAAAAGTTTCCTAATAAATTGGAGGATTTTTTTTATATATAAAAAAAACTAAAAAAAGGAGAGTCTCTTGTAGACAGAACTTCTCGGGATAGAAGCTTGTTGAAAAAATGGAAGATTTGAAAAAGTATACGAAACGTTTGCATGGCAGAGAAAAAACCACCTAAAATTAGGATATTGGAGGTAAAAGGAAAATAGTGGATTCATGACTTTTTTTTGTATCTTAATGTTCGAAATGGTTCTTGATTTTGCTATAATAACCTATGGTTCTTTTACCATGCAATGCAGGCACTGCTCGATTAAAAGAAATGTCTTAGTATCCGAAATTTTTTGAAGTTGCGATCTCATATTTTTGATCAAATGAGAGAGATGTTTCTCCTTTCTACCATGCTTTGACCAAAGGCGTGCCTAATATTATAGAGAAAAAAAAAAAGTTTGTCACGGCCCGTTGGTATATAAATTACTGGGACCCCAATATTAAAAAGTTTTATATAACATAATGGTAAAAGTTCAGAGATAGTTGATAAAACTATAAATTTGTCCTCATAATTTTTTTTTTTTATAATTACTTATTTTGTTCAAGTTATTGATTGAGCTCATTTTTGTTTAGGGACAATATTTGAACAGTTTCAAAAATATGAACGAACATAAAATTTTATTTTGGATATAGATAAATTGAAATTTGCAAATGATGATAGTTTGATGACATATTATATTAATTTTGAAACATCTTTGAAGTTTATCATTCATGATTTCATATATTATTTGGACTTATCGAGTCACACAATATTAAATGGCTTAGCCATCATATTTATAGTAAAAGAACTTGTTCGGAACACTAGTTATTAAAATTTGGTAAAAAATAATTATAAAATTAGGAAAAATAATTCCGTCTTCATCTTTTTATAATAGATTTTTATCATAAATATTTGTTCTATAATAGATTTTAGGGGATTCTCAAAAATAGCACAAAAAATTAGAATTATTCCAAAAATGTCGTACACTTTTAAAAGTTTCAAAAATACCACAATTTTTTCCAAAAATACCATACAAATATTTTTGTTCCCAAAATACCACAAATTTAAAATAGCTTTAAAATTTATAATTTGAATCCTAAAACCCCAAAACCAAACCCTACCCCTTCAAAACTAAATCATAAACTCTATTTAGTGAACCTAAACCCAAAATTTTAAATTTCAAACCCTTAAAATTTCATTTTTATGTTTGTGGTATTTTTAGAACATTTGGGAGTGTGTGATATTTATGAAATTTTTGGGAATGTGTAATATTTTTAGAATTTTAACTTCTTTTGATGGTATTTCAAGGAACTCTAGATTTTATGTTATTTCAAATTTATTTAATTTTTTTAAAAATTAATATCAAAGAGCTCCAACATTTTAAATTGCCTTAAGTCTCCATAATCTTAGGCACGACACTTTTTTGAACCCGCACTAATAGTAATTGCATATGTGATTGTATTGAAGGCTGAAGATACTCGTCCCATAGACTTTTCCTTTGTACGTATATCTAAACAAACTTTCTTTTGTTGGGACCAAAGAATACTATAACTTTTCGAACTGTGTTTCTTTCTAATGTAATGATTTCAACAAGATCGGTAGAAGCGAAAAAAATCTGGACGCTTTGGAATGGTCGTTAAATTCACAATTTATGGTGACTATTCCAATTTCAATTGAAGATTGCGGTTTGAGTCGTGAAGCTATCTCTCCATGGAGCGGTTATTCCAAGAATAGGGAGCTTTGGATCTCACGATGGTGGTGTAGGGTCCGCGGCCTCTGTGACCTACATCCTTCTTGTCCTGAAAGGTGGCCGCTTCGCCTCTTACGTGGCGGAAACCTAACTCCGTTTTTAAAATTCGGTAGGCTTTAAATTGCACTTTTTTCTCTTTCATCGCTTCTCTATCGGTTCTGGTGGGTGGGACCTTGGCAAAGTCTTTTCCTCTTCAGATCTTGCTGTCGGGTCATTAGAATATTTTGGTGGGATATGTAGCCACGCGGCGGCGGTGGGAAATGGAAGGTTCTCTTTCTTGGTCCTAGGGTTAGTTATGAGCTTTGATCTGGATGGGCTAGTATTTGGGCCCTAATTTTTTTCTTTATGGGTTTGGTTGTGTTTTGTTTCGATGTCGTTGTTAATTTGATGAATCGACTGATGTTTTTATTGGGCTATCTTTAGGATTAATAAAATATAAAATTTATAAAAGAAAAAAGTTATCTGATAGTAGGATTTTGAGGCCTTTTGGGGTATCAATTACCCATCATTGTAGTATAGATGGGTTATCAATCCAAATGGAAATGCACTAACAATCTGGAATGCAATGGATGCTTTAAAGTCAAGCTAAGTATTAAAATGGGTGGTTTTACTAAAAGGTCCTAAGTGCAATGAACATGCTGAAAGTAAAGTGCATAAACATAAAAATAAGCATAAAAGATTAAGATGTAAAAACAGAGTAAAAGCAAAGAGGGTAAAAGATGCAAAAAATGTGAAGCAGTTCCTAAGGACAAGGGTAATTGACTAAGGATCTATTCTGAACTACCTAATTACCTAACATACCTCATACAATGAGCTAACCCTTAGACAATAGCAACATAAGCAACCAATTCTAATCCCTTGGCAATCAATTTCAAGCAAAGCAATCACAGACTCAACTCCCGTCATAGACAGTAACTACTAAGCAGGCATGAACAACAATCTACTATAGTCAATAAGCTTCCAAAACAACTAATCCCTTAGAAGGGGAAACGAATCTCTGAAATCACATAGTTCCAGACATCTTCAATGAATCACTTTCCAGTGTTGAAGAGCCTAAAGGCGGGTTTTCAGTCCTTCCCAGGATGAAATACAAATCAGCATTACGCACAGGTGAAACATAAGGGATTTAAGAACAAACAACTTAGGTACTAAGGTGAACCCAAGACATCAACCCTAGTCNTATACGGAGGTGAACCCAAGACATTAACCCTAGTCTACCCCATCCTCAGGAACTTAATGGACTACTCACTACTCATGGGAGTAGAAGCATAGAAAACAGAAATCATAACTTCAAAGCTAAACATGNAAAAGCTTAAAACGAAAATCAACAAGCACCAACTAAACAACAACCTAAAGTTAAGCAAGAAAGTAAAAGAAAAATAGTAGATTAACTTGAAACTTAAAAGAAATCTAGTTTTTACACCAAAAACATGAAGAAAAACAAAGAAAATGAAAACGTAAGACTAAAACCTAAAAAGGAAAGAAAAACTAAGCTTGTTGCAAATGGAGGCAAATTAGAGTTTTTATAGTGTTCAGAGAAAAACCCTAATTCGCACTAAAGATAAAAGCTAATCATTGTCTTGGATCTTGGGCCTTGGTTCATGTGCTATCCAGATTT
The DNA here is from genome assembly GCA_900406425.1 of Iberis pinnata. Classification (NCBI taxonomy): domain Eukaryota; kingdom Viridiplantae; phylum Streptophyta; class Magnoliopsida; order Brassicales; family Brassicaceae; genus Iberis; species Iberis pinnata. Next base: position 24,433 of record OVBE01003099.1, read on the forward strand.
TAGGTGGTCGGGTCGGAGCTTGAGCTCGTGTGTGATCGATCCGAAGTGTTGAGAGCTTGGACGTAAGGGTAAAGATCGATCCGTCCTGAGATGCGTTTGAGAGTGGGATTGATCCAGGCATGCTTGAGCTGAGATCCATCTATCCTTGCTTCTTTCTTAGTCTTGCTTCAATTCCATGTACTTCCTTAGCTTCGTCTGAGACTTCACAAATTTCCTTGAAAGAGAGAGAGATCGATCCGGGTGAGAGTGGAGATCGATCCGTGCTTAGATGGGATCGATCTGAAGTGTTGCTGGGATCGATCTGAGATCGATCTAGATAGAGTGCGGGATCGATCTAGGAGCTTGGTGTTGGGATCGATTTGGACTCGATGCAAGAGTGCTTGAGATCGATCCAGGTATAAGCTGCAAAAGTGCTTGAGATCGATCCAGGTATGAGCTACATGATCGATCCAGATAGGTGTTGGGATCGATCCAGGTAGGTGCTGGGATCGATCCAGGTTAGTGTCAATCCATTCCACGCTAAGTGCTGCTCCATTCAATGTTAAGTGCTTCTTTTCTGAAATCTCACAATCCTTCCCGAAAACTCCTGAAAGTCCTGAAAAATCTCCAAAATGCGTGCATATGCAAATTCTAATGCAAAAGTCACAAAAATCACAATCTTACTAAAATCAACTATAAATGTGATGTATGCACGCCTAAAGACCTCAGAATTGATGCTAATTGATATGTAAAATTCATGAAAATTCAGAGTCATCATTATCCCTCCATGGATTTAGTTGTTTTCCATTATCATGTTCCTTTTTTTGCAGGCTTGCAGCTTTGTGGCCTATATATCAAGACTTGTATGATTGTGTAATTTGTAATCGGTTAATATAAACTGAAGTATTTGGTTGATACAAAGTGATCGGCTGTACGAGTTGATCCATTAAATTAATAGCATGGCTTTTTATAGGAAGAGAGAATATATATTTCTCCTCCGTTTTTGAAAGAGTGTCGTTTTAGTCTTGATTTTTTATTACAAAAAATGTCATTTTAGATTTTTAATGCAAAGTCAGACCGCCGGTTTAACTATAAATGTGACGCCTTACCTGAGCTTTTGACCTCTTTTCCTTCGCGTTGACTTTAGATCTCAGTTGCGGAGGGTTTCCGAAGGGATCCACGAGTGAAGTCCTGGCCGCCAAATCTCATTAATGCTGGTTTCTCACCGGAGACTCCGAGTTGTGATGCATGGACTTTGTGCTTAGCCCAGTTCTCTGGTGGTATCTGCCTTCGCTACCTACTTTAAGCTTCTCAAATCTTCGTCGAAGAGGAGAGAAAAAAAGAGAAGACGAAGAGTAGAGAGAAAAATGCAAGAGATTGTTGACTTTATGCATAACTGTTTCTATGAATTGTTATAAGTGAAATTCCAATGGATGTTCTAACTACAAGCTAAAATTAGTTTTGCAACGCCTAGATCCTAATATACTATCCACGCTCTCCAACAATAACCACTATATACATATTTTTCTCTCTCTCCCTCACAATACTCTTCTCTCTTTTTGTTTTTTTTTTTCTCGAGACATATTTTCTTTTTGTTAGTTTCACCAATTTTTTGACTAATCTGATTATTATTATTTTGGCTAATATGCTTTTTTAGTCTTACTTATTTTTGGGGTCTAAATTTAGGGGTTATGATTTATATTTTGGGGTTTATGGTTTATATTTTGAAGATTAGAGTTTAGTTTTTAGGGTTTATGGTTTGTATATGAAGGTTTAGGGTTTATATTTTTTGGGTTTGAGGTTTATATTTTCGAGTATAAGATTTATATTTTCGGGTTTATGGTTTATATTTTTGGGTTTAGGGTTTATATTTGAGGGTTTGGGGTTTATTTTTGGGTTTAGGGTTTATATTTTTTTGGGTTTAGAGTTTATATTTTTGAGTTTATGGTTTATATTTTGGGGTTTGGGTTTATAGTTTATATTTTTGGTTTAAAGTTATATTTTTGGGGTTTAGGATTTATAATTTTGGGTTTAAGATTTATACTTTCGAGTTTATTTTTTATATTTTGGAGTTCAGGGTTTAGATTATGGTGTTTGGAGTTTATATTTAGGATTTTAGGGTTTATATTTTCGAGTTTATGGTTTATATTTTGAGGTTTATATTTTTGAGTTTCAGGTTTATGTTTTCAAGTTTGGGATTTATATTTTTGAGTTTCGAGTTATCATTTTGGGATTTAGGATTTATATTTTGAAGTTCGGGTTAACATTTTGAGGTTTAGGGTTTACATACATAAGTAGTCCAACTATTGTCTTTAAGTAGTAAAACTATTTATGGGATTATATTTCACTAATCAAATTTACTATTCACTATTAAAAAAATATAAATTTGTTTTTAATAATCTAATCATCTTAGATGTATTAAAAATATGTGTTTTTAAGTAAGTTTTTTATGATTTAATTATTTGAACGGAAATACTTAATATGTATCAAAGAATGAATGGGTGAATTAAAAAAAAAGAAGGGAGAGATTACGTGACAGTTATATTCAACATAATTTTCAGCAAGTGAGTACTACACAAGGTAGAGGTGGGATAAATCTAGATATTTATGGTTTTTGAGGACATCAGATACGAGGCTGACATTTTAAAAAATGAATTTTTTTATAACTTGAAATTGTTTTAAAAACTGAAACTTTTAAAATAAAAAATTCTAAAAATATAAAAAGTGATTATAAAATTAGATTTAAGTTTATTTTTAATGGAAATAAAATATTTTATATTTTAAAATAATAAAATAAAATATTTATGTGTTTTTAATAAAATAACATAATTTATATTTTAAAATAAATATTAAAATATATGTGTATATATATTTTTAATAAATTTATTTAATATATATAGGTCGGATTCGGATCTGGATCCAAATCTTCGGACTAAAAATTTTAATATCCGGATCCGGACTCTTCGAATATTCTAATTTTCGGAGCAGATCCGGACGGATCCTGAACCGGATTTCAAATCCTGAATAATAATTTCACCCCTAATACAAAAGGTATAAGGAAGATATTAGAAACATATTATTTTCAATAAACTAATTTCATTCACCAATAGTTACTTGGGAGTTTTATTGAATGTACCATATTGTTCAATTTTTTGTACAAAATATCATATTCTTTTTTTTTTTTATGACAAATGCCATAAACTATGTATTTTTGGTATTGAGAAAAATACCATTCTATCTTTCACTTTTTTTCTTTTATTCGACACTGATTGTAGTGGGCAAGGGAAGCATTAAATGTTGTGATAAGATGTGTAATTAAAGCTAAAAATGTCTAATTTTAACTAAAATGAGCTAAATGATCTCAAAGAATAGGAATGACTATTAATTGTTTTTGTTTGTGCTTTCCTATACCGGCGATTGAGCATGTAATGTCACTAATGGTGTTTTTTTTTTTTTTTACTTATCTTGAATATTATATAATGGCTCATATTGTTGTCTCGTGGACCAGTTTGTGATGGACTAATAATGTGTATGACTTTAAAAATTTTGAATAGATACCTATTTGTGGACTGATAAACACGGATTTGCTAATCCTAAGTCTAGCAAATTCCTAAGTTTAATTA
>OVBE01003100.1:0-28023 GCA_900406425.1 Iberis pinnata
CTTCCTTCTCAACTTCACCAGTGTTTAGTTCTTGAACCGCAAAGCAATTAACTTCAGGATCATCCACAGCACTAACCTGTTTTGAGTTTGACCTTTTACAAGCTGATTGATTAGTCCTTTCATCTCTGAGAATTCTCCTTTCAGCTCTGAGATCTCTGAGTTAGCAGCTATTACTGGAACCTTTGTTCGGCGATCAAACTCTGGGCAATGATTTCTATTACTAGCTGCTAGATTCTCTATCAATCAATAAGCGTCTAGAACTGGTTTCTGCATAAAGTCTCCATCACTAGCTGTATCTAAGGACAGCTGATACTTTTGTTCAATTCCTCTATAAAAGGTATTGAGAAGATTCACATCTGAGAAACTGTGATGTGGACAATCACGAAGCAGTTCTTTGAATCGTTCCCAAGATTCATAGAATGATTCTACAGGAGCTTGAGAAAAAGCAGAGATCATGTTCCTTAAAGCATTAGTCCTAGTAATAGTGAATAACTGACTAATGAACCTGGCTTTGCAGTCATCCCAGGTTACTATAGATCCTGCAGGTAGAGACTTCAACGAGCAAAGTGATTTGTCAACTAAGGAATGACTGAACAAACTGCAGTTCTTATAATCGTTGGTTACTCCATTGAGTTTGATAGTGCTGCAGATTTCCTAAAAGACGTCAATATGATTCATTGGGTGATCGTGAGGTAAACCACTGAATTGGTTGTTACAAATCATTTGACTAAACAAAATAGGGAATTGGTATTCCCTTCGCTGAGGTTGAGGAGGCTGGATTGGATTCCTATTATCATAGTGGGCCTGAGGATTGTTGTACGAACCAACTAGAGGATGGTTCTGAGCATTGAGCCAATTGACTCTCTCCGGATCTCCGTACAAGATAAAGTTCCTTGCATCTACGTTCTGAGCATTTGGATTTCCCGGAGGAGCTTGGTTGTTGTTTGCTCCTTGTTGGCCTTGTGGCACTAGATTGTCGTTACCACCACCTTGCACTTGGTTAATCATCTTATTGAGTCCAAAAACATGTGGATCAATTTGACCTTCGGGATCGACCAGAATGAGTTGATGAACGTTATCAGCCATTAAGTTGGATGAGCTAGCATATTTCTTTGCTTTTCGGTTTGAGCGTTTTATCCTTGCAAGTTCCGAGTTACTGAGGTTTAATAGTTCAGAGGATTTGTTAGATCTTCTGTCCATACACATGTAAGACAAAGACAAGCAGAGAAGAACGAGATGAGTACTGTAAATAAAAAATTTAGATGAGATTCTAATAAAAAACTAGAAAGGCACAATTGGTCCCCGACAACGGCGCCAAAATTCTGATAGGTCTAGAATTTAAATTCTAAAACAAATACTGTAGAGAACAGTTCAATGTAATAAAGTATAGGTATCGAATCCACAGAGACCAGAAGCACACGTTTCAGTTTCAATTTCAAATCAAGCTAAAGTAGAAATAAGTAAGGTTATTTGTAGCGAATCAAAACGATAAATAGAAAATGGTTTAAACTATGAAATAAAAGCGCCAGGCATCAGGGAAACCACAGGTAGTCATGATTACAAGTCAATTCATCATTCAGGGATTTTCTTTGAAAATAGTTCTCAACATGAAAGACAAAGATGGAATAATCTCTTCTCGGAGTATTAAACCCTATGCTCAAATTATCAGAGACAAACTCTCGCCGTCTTTTAAATAACATAACATGCATTACAGTTTAAATTTAATTGTTCATAAGCAATTAAGACAATACTCTCGCAAGCAAAATAACTTATTCATCTAGACTAGATCCAACTTCTAAACCAAATCTCTTTGTGTTTATCAGTCTAATANATATCAATGTACTAGTTAGCTACTCTAATTCATGCATTAATAACAAGTCTAGACTAAGAACCTAACAATTATTATCCCCTTATGACAAATCTAACAATCAAACCCTGAATTTCCTACGAAACCCTAAAATCTAACTATGGAACTACTCAGACATTGCAAAGAATGAACAATTCAATATCCAAGAAGAACACATAATAAAACAACAGAGATATATTATAAAGGGTTCAGAAATCTTCTCCCAAATTCAGAGTTTCAGAATCTCCTCTCCCTCAGTAATTATCTCAAAAAATAAAATAAAGCTTAAGTTCTAAAAACCTAAAACACATTGTATTTATAGGCTAAGAAAGTAAAATAATGAAATATGGAAAACTTGATAAGCTTGAGGACTTAATTTGCAATTTGGCAATTTTGCTATTTCGTTGATAATACCTTGCATATCCATGAAACCATGAGTGCAAATCATCTTTTTAAGCATACTCGCACACAAGAACCTTGAAACCGATTATGATTATCCTCTCTCATTGATTAGATCGGTATGTAAGCGAGAGTAGTATTGTTGTTTGTTGTGACGTAGGAAGACGGAGGCGGAGAAGAAAGTAGTAAATGACAACTGGAAAAATTAAGAGCTACTAAGAGCATCTCCAATCCATTACTCTATTTTTCATTCTATTATAGAGTGACACTAAAATAAATTTGATTTTGCTCCACCCATCACTCTATTTTTTACCTATAAAAAAATATTCTAAATATATTGTATTCTCATCAATCTAATTGTCAATTGTATCAAATATTTGTAAATTTTGCAAAATGACCCAAATTCTTTTATATTTTGAAAATAATAACATTTTCATAATTTTATTTTAATAAAAAATTTATGACATAACTAAATAGTATTACATTATAAAATATTAAAACATTACATAATTTTCATTCAATTATTATCATTAATGTATTTTTCTCACAAATGATCAATCAAAGCATTTTGAAGTGATATATAGGCTTTTTATCTTTAATTGATTGTTATTATTAGTGTATTTATTATATCTATAAATTATTGATTGTTATTTTATTTTATTGAATTAAAAATAAAAATAAAAATTTAATTAGTAAAATATAAAAATATATAACAAGTAAATGACCATCTTGCAAATAAAAAAGTTTCACCCTAAAATAGAGTGAAGATTATGATTACTTTATTTATAGAGTGAAAATGTGAAAACTCTATTACATAGTGAAAAATAGAGTTGGGTTGGAGAAGATTTCACTCTAAAATATAGTTTTACTCTATAAAAGTTTTACTGTATAATAGAGTTGTGTTGGAGATGTTCTAACCCACAAATTAACATAAGTGTTAAGATGAGTAATGAAAATTAGACAAAATTTTAATGTTAAAACATTTGTGAATAAAAATGACAATGGTTGAATGTACAAAAAATAATAGAGCAATTAAATAAATTTATGTATTAAATAGATAAATCAAACCGAAAATCGAACTAAAATAAAATTTGTGTCGAATTGAACTGGACTAACCGAATAAACCGAACTGAACTAATCGAACTAAATTCGGTTCGGTTCGGTTAAAATGTCCAGGCCTAGTAATTAACTTTAAAAGTTTCAACTACTTTATGTTTCGAGATTGGCGAGACTCCACAAAGTCGTCATGATTTGTTGGGAAGCAAAATAATAGCAGACATATTTAATAGTTAGTTGAAAACGCGTTTAACTTGGAACTTACTTGGCAAGTCCAGTGCTTCACTTTGTTTCTCTACTTATAAAAATACCATTTTCATGCAATGAAACAAAATGTCCAAAACACAAATCACTTAAAATGGCAAAAGAAAAATCATATGTGATTGCTCTTCTTCTATCTTTGCTTATGTTTATATGTATATCTTCTGTCATTGGGTTCGACGAGATTGTACGTGGAGGTGGCGAGATTGTACGCGGAGGTGGAGGTGGCAGTGGCAGTAATGGTAGCGGTGGCAAAAACGGTGGTTGTGCCGGTGGCGGTGGTGGTGGTTGTGGTGGTGGAGGTTAGTTTATAAATTCATCTACTCATGATCTCAACTTGTGCTATACGTACATTATATATGTTGATTTTAAGTTATGGTCCTGAAATTTTAAATATTACAATTTAAAATATAAAAAATAGATTTTTGAATTAAATTTTTTAAAATGAACCGATTTTTAAACTAAAATTTTGAAAAATAAAAATAAATTGCAAACTTGGATGCTTGGCCTCGAAACCGATCATAGTCATGGATATTAGTCAATTCAGTATCTCAAATTTTTTAAAATATAAAATTTTGCATACTCAGACACAAATCTTGATCTAATGAGAAGATAGGAGTTGTGGCCACTTACTACTACTCGCTATAAGTTGTTTGTTTGTTAAAGAACCTAATCATATGAACTTGATCATGTAAATAGCTACACCAAGCTCGAAGTCACGTAGAGGAAAAGGCCCATAAGTCAATGAAAGTCTCGTTTGAAGTGAGGGAGCGTTCAAGAAACCATATATTCCCTATCAAAATATTTGATGTTTTAGAAAAAAAATTTGTTTCAAAAAAATTAATTTTCACCAATTTTTAGATAGTTTTATGTATTAATTTTAGAAAATTGTAAACTTTAAGGCATATTAATTGAAATCATTGAAAACCTATTGGTTAATAGATATTAAAAGTTGTTTAGTACAAAAAATATGTATTAATTTTATGTTTTATTAATATGTGTGAAAAACCTAAAAAATATATTAATTTGATACGGAAGGAGTATATAAAAGTCAATCTCTATTGTTATGTAATTATTAGGGATTCTTGTCGTGTTATACGTAAGCTATTACTAAAAAATGGTTCAGTTATAAATATCAAAATAAATTTTGAAGATCAGTTTTATAAATCATGTTTGAGTCTAAAGTTTTTGAATGAAAGTATGAAAATAAATTTATTAAAGAGAAAAAATGTACTATTTACATATAGAGAGTACTATTTTTAAAATTAATATTTATTTATCAGGTACAAATAAAAAATATAAAATGTTATAACCAAAGTTATTCTCGCTATCTTTCTAAAAAATAGTTGTTGGTTTTCTCTCTGACGCGTTGATTGAGACAAACCAAGATCTAAAAATAGCTCGGAGACGGGCCGACGTCGCCGGTTCTGTCTCCCCTTTGGCTTTGGTTTTTTTGTCATTTCTGGCTATGTAATGGTGGTTCTTCAGTCCGTCGCGCCTGAGCTCTCTCTTCATGTCTTTTATTTTCCGTCGTCCTCTTGCCTTGGGTATGGAATCAGATCTACTTCTCGACGTGAGCTTCCTGGTGTGTGCTTTTGGGTGTGCGCTTCGCGGTGCTTCCTCGCGTTGAGCTGGTTGTGCTCTGTCTCTCTTGTGCAATGATGTTTGGGTGGTGAAGGAGGTTCGGTGGATGGTTTAGGCTCGTCAGTGGTCTTCCCGTGGAGGCATGGACCGATTTTTTATTGTTCGGTTCCACCTATTTGCCCGATTTAAAGTCGGTTTGTATGTCAGTTTATCTTTAACCCACTAGATGGAATAAAAAAGTTATTCTCGCTTGAATTCATAAAATTTGAAGATCCAGTCGTCCATGCTTCTCTTTCTCCTTTATGATCTTATTTCTAATTCAAAATACAGTTCGTCCCTCTTCCTTTCTTTATTGTGGAGACAATTCACAAAGGGACGGATATACTCAATTTGTATAGGTTTCTGTCCATCAAATGTACTTTTTCTAGCTTTTAACTTTCTAGCATCCAAATTTTTTGATGGGGAGAGCTCATCGGATATGTAGTTCTTCATCTCGTTTTGCCAATCTATGGATGTTGTATCTCGTCTGCTTATGTGGGTAAATTATTCTCTGAGACATTCTTCTGGCCGGGCTTTTGGTCATGTTGGTTTATCTAGCATAATTGTTTTGGGTTCCAAATGCTTGGTTTTCTATGGTTTAATTACACCAGGATGATTATTTCATTAGGGGATCATATAGGGGAATTTTAATCAGCTCAAATTTCTTTGAAGTGGTTTACCAGCGTTTTCACTATTTCCATGTATGCCTCCATTATGTTATATCTTGTGTCGTATTATTTGTCTTGAATCGCTACGAACTGAGAAAGTTGTAGTGGGCGTTAACTTTATGAGCTCCAATAACGGGTTGAGCTTCAACTCAAACATCAAGGATTTGAACTTACTTTATTGTTAGACGCATTAAATTTTACCCTAAAAGATTGTTCTATCCTTTCAACCGTTGGATTTGTGAGGCGTACTCCCACTCATAAACAATGTTTTGAGTTGTCTATGTCTTTTGCTTCAAGTTTTTCTTAACTGTTGGTTATCTTGATGTGTCTGTGTGGGGTGGGGTGTTAGAATTTGATACTAAAGTGAGAGATATTGAAGAAGATTTAAACACAAAGACATAAATTGCATTAAGTAACCAAGATAATTTAAGTGTGGAGAATGAAAGCTTTAAAGAGAGATTGAAAGTGTAAGTAACCAGAATGTAAGTAAAGGAGTATGAACTTAAGATTGAAAGCATAAAGAAGAAGAATATGAAATTAGAGAGAGAGGGTTTGAGCAAAGTAAAACTTTAGTATTGTGAAGTGAGAGATTTAACTCTCTTTAGATTGCAACAAGTGAAGCAACTACATATAAATAGAGTTGACACCTTAATTTGAATTCTTTTGGCTTGAAAACTTAATTCAAACTCGGCCAAGCTAGAGATAGGAGTAGGTTGTGTAATTCAGTGACATCTAAAATATAAAACATGTTAGAAATCAAACCAGAATGGAACAGCTTCTTTGGCCCAATTTCTTTGGCATAGCACGTGACTTCTTTTCCCATGCTTCTTCAATGGATCCTTAAAACTTTTGACTTTAATATGTCCCATGGACCGGGACATATTAAAGCTTAGCCAATTTAGCCAACATTAGGGCTATACAGACATAATATGTTCTTCTTGGGTTGGGCTTCATTTCTTCGGCTATAATTAATTATTGTGCGTGATTGGCCTATAAAGTTCCCCTCTTAGTCCTTCTTAAATTTCTTAGAAAAATGTAATGATCTTTAGGCCATTCCATAGGCTGAAAGATCCGTATAGCCAAGATAGGCATTCTCGAGTCTGGCTTTTGTATGTGCATTTTTTGGTTTGGCGTCTTAGCATCTTAGCTTAAGTAAATGATTTATGGGTTGTCACGATATGCTTCGAATAAAGATAGGCTGGCCTAATAGGTCGGCCTTCCTTTCTTGTCGTTTTTTCTTGGTCGAGTGCTCTTCTTGGTTTGGCTTGTCTTGGTGATTTTAGTTTCTCCAAAAGATGATCTATCAACTTCATCTCAATACTCTCTCTCAATCTTAACCTTATAAGAATATGTTAAGCTTGGAATCATGAATATATACCTCATTAAAAACTTTAGTACATAAAACCACATGAGACAAAACCACTATAAGGAAAAAAGTATAAATCCTCATGATTAGAAGATTCTTCAAGAATGCCAAGTTTTCTTAAGAACTTTGGACTTGGCTCTTCAATCAACTCTATTCTTGAGTTTTCTACTGTGATATTCATTAAAGTATCCATTATATTCATGCATCTTAGAAGTTCTAAGGCTATTAGCCCAAACAACAAACTGGTCAATCTTGGCTGCTTTGATCCTCTGAATTGAATTGGTGATATCTTCATAACCATAACTCTTGTGGACTTGAATCCACTTTCTGTAGACTCCTTATTGAGTCTAATTTTCATAAGAGTTTGGTTCATAATTTTATTCCTTTTGGTCTGGATTGAATTTTCACAATACTAACCATGTGTCCAGAGTAGAAATCTTATGTTACTCAGGATTGAACTGATTGTAACTTCTTCATCCGATATTTTATTTGGGTGAATCCATTTGGAGGTTGATTCTTTTGGGGTATAAAGTCCTGAAAAGCTTCATTTTAATCAAAAACCCTCCTGGTCTGATCATATGTGCCTTGCATTTTTCACATATATCTTATGTGTTTTGTCACTTGAGACCTCCACATGTATTGCATTGTTTAGTCTTCAAAATCAGTAGCCTCTTAGACTACTAAACTTATGAGTCTCCTTCGAAGGATCCTCACCTTGGATAGTGACCTTCTTTGAGGTTTCCGCACTTGGATGATTCATCCTCAATTAGGTTCTAACCATCTTGCTCTTCTTGAACACTTAGTTGATTCATCGCCATGATATTTTATCCTTCTTGTAAACTTTGCACTTTATTTGAGGCCTCTACGTGATAATCTTCACATTATGTACACTTTGGATCTTTGTGAACCTCTTTGGTGATTTTTGCACCATCTTTAAACAAATATAATGGTCTTGACCGAGATAGTCTTGATTATACGAGTTGTTGGTTCTTCTTGGCCATAGTAATGAGGATGGACTCAAGTCTATCTCCGTCTTTGGCTTATACACGGATGTCCATGAGTATGGTTGGCCTAAGATATGTTCTTGGCCATTTGGCCTTTTTCTTGAGGTGATTGTTGGTGATGAATCCGAACCCATTTTTGGGTTGGTTCCTTTGACTTTTCTTGATATCTTTGTTCAACTTGATTTTTAACCCTTCTTGAGTTGAATCTTCATTCAAAAAATGGTTCCATGCGCATCCTTTGATTCTTTAACTCTTCTCTGTTGAAAAATGATGCATTGAGTCTTCTTTGATCCATTTCGGCTGCATGAACCTTTTTTGGTTCTTTAAGTTTACGCATTAATTTGAATTGTTTTGGCACCAAGACTTAATTCAAAATCGGCCAAGCTAGGGATATGAGTAGGCTGTGAAATTCAGTGACTACCAAAACATAGAACATGCCAAAAATCATGCCAAAAAAGGATAACTCTTTTGTCCCACTTTCCTAGGAAGTACATGTGACTTCTTGTCCCATGCTTCTTCAACAAATCATTGATGCTTTTGATTTCATTTTGGCTTATAGATTCTCTTCTACTCTTGTTGGATCAAGTATAATACGCATGGGTCTGGACATATCATAGCTTGGCGAGTTTGGTCAAAATTAAGGTTGTACGGACATAATATGTTATTCTCTTGTTGGGTTTCCTTCCTTAGGTTTTAATTAATTTTTGTGCGTGCTTGGCCTGTAAAATTCCTTTTTTTTTTTTCCTTCTTAAATGTCTTATTGAGACGAGGATTAATAAGGATCAATAAGGTTTGCCAAAATGTCAAGATTTGGCATAATACGAATATCGGATAAGTTGGACAAGTCGAAGATGGTGTATCGGGTGCGTAGATTAGGCCAAAACGTATCAAAACAGTTCATGGTATCGAGAAAATCAGTTTGGCGAAGTTGTAGAGCAATTAGGATGGCTCAGGTAAAATATGCGCATAGTCGAGAGGATCCACATGGTGGCTCGAGAAGATGCGATCATGGTATCGAAAGTTAACTTGGCCAGAATGCGAAATATAATGTTCTAGAAGAGTTTGAAATCGAAATAGAGATGTTAGAGACGTTCTAGACTAGCCAAGATATTTTGCGCATGGTTATCGTCCACGCCCGCGCGTCACTTCGAGTGGTCCCAGGTCAAGATGCGCGTTTTCTCGAGAGTTTGACTTGCCCAAACACCTTTTGGCCAGGCGGATGAAACTTTGTCGTTTTTCTAAATTAAATTTTATTGTTTTTCTCTTACAAAACATGTATCACGAGTCACATTTGAATTAATGAAAAATATTCTCTTCTCATACTCTCTCTAGAATTCGTAAGCTCTTTCCACTCTCTGTCACGTTCTTGAATAATATTAAACTACTCTTCATTAAATCTAACATGGTATCAGAGCAATAAGCTCCAATACCCATTTCTCTTTCGCTTAATCTCTGTTTCGTATTCTTGGTTTGCTATTCTCTCGGTTACTTACTCAAAAACTCTCTCGGCTACAAGTTTTTTTCCCTCAACTTCTTCAATTTTGAACCATGGAAAATCACAAGTTACAAATTTTTCTAGATCTATTAAAAGGCATTAATTACCTATTTTGGTTAAGAACTATCAAGACCTTCTTAAGACCAAAAAGGTTGTGTAATTACGTCTCAACAACCTCACCAAGTTTTGGCCAAACTTTCAAAATCTTCACAATGAGTGAGGAAGAAAGTGAAAAGGACAAAAAAGAAATAACCCTTGTTGATGCAGACATAGGTTTTAAGGGGACCAAATGGTCCTTGGATGATACAAAGCTCTTCAAAGGCGTTTATTCTTGAAACTTATTCTTATTGTAAGATTTCAAATAAGTTTGAAAGACTTTGTACAAGGTGTATGAAAATGTGTCCCTATTGATACGGTCAAAAAAGCTATCAATGAACTAAACTGAAAAGACTTGAAATTCACTCAACATTTCAAAAAAAATTAGAGCATTTTGGACCGAGCTAAAAATGTTAAGACCTACTTCTTTTGAAACTTCGGTCATCAAAAGAAAAAAAGCAAAACAAGATCTTTGGGATCTCCTTCACTCTTAAGAGCGATTATAAAAGCATGTCCAATAATATATTTTAGATGATTTTTAGATGACTCTTAAACTAAAAAATAAATAAAAAATATTTAATTAAAAAAATGAAATAAGAGACATTTCTTGATTTAAAAATATAAAATATAGCTAAAAATCGTATGTGTCGAAAGTTCATCGATTCGCTTTGAATAAAACTAAAATATAAAAAAATCATTTTTTATTTTAAGAACCTAGGGTTAAGAACCAATTGAGATTATAAAAAAATTAAAAATCTAACAAAAAAATTTTAATCATTAAAATTAATTATAAAATTAATTATAAAATTACTTAAAAACCATTAAGTAGTTTTTAACCATTAAACATGATATAAAGATCTCATAAAACATATACTAGAAGAAGTAAAACTACCAATCATGTGCTCCCAAATCCAAAAAAAAAAGAAGAAATCCACAAGAAGACAAATTTTGGTTTAATACTTGAAGCAAAACCTTCATGAATCAAACCTAAAAATCCGAAACTTCCAAACAATTTTCTCTTTCAAAGAGAGAATGTTTGTCATAAACAAATTTTTTTTTTTTGTTGATAAATTGTCATAAACAATTATCACATACTCATAAACTTCCAAACATTAATTTACTATCAAAAAAAAGAAAAAGAAAATTATTTCATTGCTTTTACTTAGCAATACAAGGCTAAAATCGTCAAAAAAATCTTCTTTTCTCACAATCGTTGAATAATTCATATATTAGATAATTTACATAACAACATCAGTAATTTTGCAATTCCACATTTGAAATAAAAACAGATTTTTTTATTTTTATTTTTTGATAATGGGTTTAATAAAAAAAACCGATTTCTTTCTTGAAAAGTCCCACTAGTCTTCTTCTTCTTCAACATTTAGGTTTTTAATTCCAAAAAGTGATTGTGAATTGTGAATGATTTATCCTTGTATAATAGACAAAATTTATAAACAATATATGTTTATTCAAGATCTAATTATATCCTTAACTAAATATTCATATATCTAACCCTTCAAAAAGAAAAGTATTCATATATCTACAAGTAAAAGTGAAGCGTATAGAAAAACTCATAAAAAAAGAGAGTTCATAATTTAAAAAGGAGCTGAAGAAATGTCCCAACCATGAGGACTAAAAAAGATTAATCTTTCATCTTCTTCATCTTCATCTTCTTCATAATCTTTCAAATCTAAACATCTTCCTCTTTTCTTCTCATTAGCCTTAAAACCTTCTTGAGTCTCCTATTTATTAAATGGTACCACCATTAATGACTAATTATTGTTACCACAAAAAATAATAATAATAATTCAATAATATACCTTAGTGAAAATATCCAAAGCTTCCTGAAATGTTTTAGTTTTCAGAATATACAAAGCTTCCTCACGAGCATTCTCTAATTGATCCATATACAAAGTCATTGGCTCTGTCTCTATCGATGGTCTCCTTTGTAACATCTCCATTCTCTTTGATACTTTAAAACAAAACAACAAAACTTGAAACGTATCTCTCAAAGTTCTTTTGATTGATTGAGAAAATGAATCCTTGAAGAATATAATCTCATGTCTATATATAGTAAGTACGATGTTAAGACCTAATTAGTTAGAGATAATATAATGCAACGTGGCGTGATGGTACGAGTCATCAAGGTGATGGATTCGGACACGTTACGAGTCAGTGATGGTTACGAGCATGCACGTGTCGGTTTGGCTATTTGAGCCGTCAAATTACTCGAAATGCCAATTTTGGTTTTGCATGAAAGACTGTTAAGATAACGTAATGAGAATGTTCTACTTCTTTCCACGATTTTTATTTTTTAATTTTAGATATTTTTTAATTGGCTTTAGTCGGTTTAATTATATATATTTTATTTGGAATGTGTTAAGTACGTGGAACTTTTGTTAATATTATTTACAGGGACAGGTTTTGATGGTGTATCCGTTGTGGACTCACTTTTATATTATAGAATCTATGTTCACATTTAGAGATTTACATGATACTTGTATTTGATTGATGTTTTAAGAATTCTATCAAATATTACAAAATTATTTTTTTTCCAAAAATATCATAAATTTAAACTTTAAGAATTTAAAATTTAAATTTTTGAGTTTAAGTTTATTTGATTAAAATTTAAAATTTATTTTTGAAGATATAAAAATTTAAATTTAAGGTTTTAAAACTATTATAAACTTGCGGTTATTTGGAG
This sequence comes from Iberis pinnata, assembly GCA_900406425.1. Classification (NCBI taxonomy): domain Eukaryota; kingdom Viridiplantae; phylum Streptophyta; class Magnoliopsida; order Brassicales; family Brassicaceae; genus Iberis; species Iberis pinnata. The sequence continues at coordinate 12,519 of OVBE01003100.1, forward strand.
CAAAAACTTTCTTGAAGCTTTTAAAATAATTGTAGAATATTTGGTATTTTTGAAATATATTTTTTATAGTATTTTTATAAAAAAAAATTTAACACGTGAATATTTTATTAAACTTTAAAATATACATCATCTTCCCACAGTAAATTCTTAATAGAAAAAGGAGGAGAAACATGAAATAAAAAAAGAATTGTTACATCTTAATTGAGATTTTGCGAGTGAATCTGCACACCCGTTTAATATTCTTTTAAATACTTTTTTGGTTCAAAATAATTATTTTAAAATTTTATATATTTTATTAGTTAGTTGTAAAGTTTAATAAATATTTCTTTTAAGGACAAATTTATTGATAATTAATCAAGATACAAAGTTATATACAAAACTAAAGAATACAAATTATTACACATGCAGATATGTGCGTCATATGCTGAAGATAGTAAATTAAAAAGTAAGAGTTGCGATGCATTATGGTCAAGAACGTCTTATACGCTTACAGATTTCTATATTTGTTATCTTCTTTTCTTTGATACCATCTAACTCTGATGCAATTCATACGCCTATATTGTTGAGGTTGTTTTCGAAATGCATCAGTAAAACCCATTGCTTCTGAAACTAGTTCTGGAAATTTGACAATCTGATACCAATTAGTCCGTATCAGAGTCTTCATAACAATTGTAGACATTGAGATGATCTTAATACAATCCCATTTATTTTTAGCAATCTCGCCATCTTCACTACTTACATCGTTTCTCCAGTACTTTTTCCATGGCGGTTTCCAAATCCGAAATGAATTTCGAGAAGATTCAACGCCTACAGGAAATTTATCCAGAGGAAAAACACCATGATACAATACATACCATGGAAAAACGCCGACAAACGGAGACTCCATTGTCGGAAGAGTAAAATCTCGAAAGAGACTCAAACCGCTGATAAACGAAATCAATAAATTCTCCATGGAGAAGATAACTAAATATAAGAAAGACAAACAACACTTAATTATTGATGATTGAAAAGAAACTACAATAAAATAGAGTAGAGTACCGACCGACGCCGGAGAAACCAACGCCGGCCGGCCGAAAACAAACGATATGGATGAAAGCTTCGATGCGAAGTGATTTGTGCGAGAGAGAATCGAAAATCGAGAAACGGTTATAAAGTTTAATAAATATTAATTGAAAACATTTGCTTTTTATTATTATGGATTTACATTAAAAATGTAAAATTCATGAAAATCAAAGTATATATTGATCAAAATTAACTATTTTTTTAATACATGTAAAAATTTAAAATATTAATCTTTTAAAAAACAGAGGGAACAATTCGATGAAAACTTCGTTAAGTTATCCGTAGAAAGACATTTTCATTAAAATTTTATTAATCTCAAACAAAAATAGGAGTAAGTGATTTGAAGACTATTGTCTATGTTGCGTCCGTATAACAAATACATTTTCTTCTATTTATGATATTTTGGTTTAAAAACTAATCTGAAAGAAAAAAAATTTATCGAATGCTAATGATAATTCGTCTTTTAAAATATTCTATTTGCTGAAAATTGTGATAAAAGATAATAAATTTTCAATGCAAACGTGCTTGTTTTAGTTTTTGTAAGTTTTCTTTTTCACCTCTTAGTATGTAAAAGTTTATTTTATGAGATTCCTACCTTTGTTAACCGAAATCTACGAATTACGGTGTTCGATTTAATATAAATATTTCAGATGGAAAGAAATTCTAGATGATAGATAATCTGTTTAATCTATAAAATCAAATTTGATTATAAACTAAAGAGAAATCCTTAATTGCAACTTATAAAACATAAAAAAAAAAAAAAAAAAAAAAAAAAAAAAAAAAAAAAAAAAANAAAAAAAAAACAAAGCTAAATAAGACCCTCTTCTATGAAAACTTTTATATTCTTTCCCCAAGCAATGATTCAAGAAGAGCTGCTTCTTCTTCCTGCATAAACATAACTTACAACATTCAACATCACCACAAATTAACTCCAAATTCAAATATTGGTTCATGTTCTATACATACCACTAAGGCATTGAATTCTGTTTCCTCATCTATGGCTCCAATCACAGATGGGTCGTCTAAAAGCTCCTGTAATCCATTAGCATTCAAGTGTTAGCTACTGACTTCATATTGACCCATCACAAGATAGTTGTTCTTAGGATTAGAAGACCAATAAAAACACCAAGAACCAGTTTATGTTTTCTAACTCATCACTCTCTAATGGTGCAGCTTTTGCTAAACACTTTTTCATAACCTCAAAAGTATGGTTCGAGCAAGTTCCATAGGAGAAAAAAAGTACACATTAGAGTTTCACTTACATCATCAGCAATTTGTAGCATTCCATTTGAATCCTGCATAGATGAAGTTGCCATATTTACCAGTCTGTTTCTATTAAAAACTCCCTTATGCTACAACAACCAAAAAGACTACAAACTTACCTTAGCAGCAACAAAGAGAAGTGGATCTGAAGGTGTATAGACCATATAGTGTGATCCATCCTGAATAAGGATTTATATTAAGACAACAAAGAGGAGGCACATACACATGTTAACTCTGAATCACCATGCTCGACAGAACTCAAACTATACATTTCATAGTCACAATGTAGTGGTCAACTATGGATCCACAATGAAGCACTAAATACAAAACTTGGTGCAGCCTCAAGACATGATGAGAAACTGAATGTCATGTTTAATTACTTAATATATGCTACGATCGTAACATCTTCAAATCATGTTTAGAATAAGCAAAATGCTGAAAGCAATGGTATACCAGATGGAAACACGTAATCTCAATCCCTTCAGTTGGTAAGCCTTCAACATCTTGGCCATCATCTGCAGAACTTTAAGTTATAAGTATATAGCAGACCGATAAAACACTTCACAGTTGGACTTAAGTTGATCAAGAAAACCAAACAAGAGATGAAGAATACATTTTACTATCTAATCAAGTTCACAGGACCATGAAATTAAATACCCTTCGTTTTTTTCCAAGGTTTTCTTCTTATTGTTTGTTGCAATTTCATAAAGATTTAATTTTAATTCAAATTTCAACAAAATTTAAAGCATGATTTCCTATATCCACCGTAAATATGAAGCCAAAATCATTTATTGTGCTCATATAGAACAGACTCTGGAATAAAAATCAGAAGAGAAGCTTGTTTGCCTGTGCGAAAATCGAAGACATTATCTTCTGTGTAACAAAAGCCTCCCCTTGCAGTATAACAGAATCTGATTTACAGTAATAAACCCATTAGATGATATCAGAGACAAAGAAACATAACATATCAAAAAAAATCTCTTGATTCTGCTATAAAGTATTCTTGAAACAGGGCAAAATCATACCCGCTATGTACTAGATGCATATGAATCTTTGCAAGAGCATAAGCAGCAGCAGGTAGAAGAGATTCAACCTCTTCATCACTAACCTAAAACACAAAAACATCCGAATAAGCAAAACAAAAGGTATCAAAGGTACAAGAACAGGAATTTCAAAGTCCATAAAAGCATAGCAATCATAAATCCAAAAGGACTCTTTCTTCTGAAGCAACAAAAGGAACTTACAGCTGACCATCCATCTATATTTGTGCTCTTGAGAATCTGAACTGGTCTGAAACAAGAAATGAACAAAATCAAGCAAGAAACAACAAGTTGCTTCAATGAATAACAAGGAGAAGAAGAGTACTCAGTACTCACGTATCAACAGGGCAAAGAAGCATACAATCATCTCCTTTACTACTAGTAAACACTCTTCTTACTACACAATCCAAAGGACTATTGTTTGTTGGATCAATCTATCTCACTCACAACAACAACAACAACAAAACCATTTAGTTTCATCAAAACTTTAACCCTAATTGAATCTAAAGGACTAATTTGACTCACCACAGTAGCAATTCGTTTCTTAGAAGCCATAAGAACTCTACCAGTATCATCTATAACGAAACCAGCAGGTGGTTTAGGTATAGTAGGAAGAGATAGAGAAGCATCATCATCATCATTATCATTATCTTCCTCAAGAATATCTGAATCTCTCAATTCCCAATTCTCTTTAGGATTTGAATTTTTCCCCTTTTTCTTTCGTTTTTTGTTCGTACTGTTATTACTACTCTTTGAAGTCGTCTTCGTTGGTTGTCCAGACTGTGGATTCGAAGCGGAAGTGATAAGGTGACGAAAATGGCGAGTGTTGTTCGGTGATGAGATTGATAACGAGACGGGAAATGAAGAAGACGGGTTACGAATTTGGTGGATATTGGAATAGGAGAAAGTTGAATTTGAAGATGGTGAAGTTAACGAGTAGGAGAAAGCCATGGAAGATAGAAAGAGAGAAGCTGATAATTTGGTTCCGAGAGAGAGTAAGCAAGTGAATTCGCCGGCGGAGGTAATCGGAGATAAGTTGTTAAAAAGTTTTGAGACTGTAAAGTTGTGATTGCTTGATTGCGAGGGAGACACTTACCGGTTTAATGTAAACCGTATAATAAACCAAAATTGCAAATAGTCTTGGTTTGGTTTGATAACAAAACCAGATACTCCTTCCGTTTCAATATGTAAGTAATTTTGCTTAAAAGCGCGGGTATTAAAAAATTTTAACTTTTTTCAAAAAAGTAATAAAAAGTTAGAGAAATTATTTTTTTTGTGGAAAAACGGGAAAAGTTAGAGAGATATTATTGCATATTATTTTGTCTTTAAATTTTTAGTAAAATATTATTTATTTAAATTATTGTATTGCTTTGGGATTTGGAAACACCTTATATTATAAAACAAACTATTTTGGCTAAAACTATTTATTTATTAAAACAGAAGGAGTATATAATAGGTGAAAATACTACTATATAAAACCGAACTTTACATTTGAATTGATAAAATCTAATTCATAGTTTAGCAGATGCTTAATAAAAATAAAAAATACCTAAGTAAATTGGTAAGAGAAGGATCGATTCTTCTTAGAGCAATTTAAGCACTCGGTCTTTATTGTCACATGTTAACACAAGGTTGGTGAATTTTTTTTTAGATTCATGTTTTTTGTAGGACGGCGAAAAAAAAACCGAAATGAGTTTTCCGAATTGAACTGAAGATTTCACGGACCGAACCGAGCTATGTAGAGAAAATTGATCGGCGCAAAAAGAATTTTCAATTTCGGTTCTCCGTTTGATAACAGATTGGTTTATTTATTTTTATTTTTTTGAAAAAACCCTAAAAAATCGATAATAACCAAAAAACCAAAAAATAATCGAAAAAATAATTAAAAATTAACCGAATAAACCGAATTTCAAAAATAAAAATCAAACTAAAGACCGAAAACCGGTCTTTCGGGTATTCGGCTTGGTTCCTAAATTCTAATACTCAGTTGATACTTTTCTAATATTCGATTCTGTTTCGGGTCGATTCTTGTCAGTTCCGGATCGGTTCGGTTCTATTTTAAAGGAACCAAAAAATACCCGAAATTTTCGGTTATAATTTGATTCAAAATAAAATTAATAAAATAAAAAATTTAAGAACCCTTAAAAGTTTTATCATTGAAAGACACATTTTAATAAATATGATTAGAGATTTTTAATCTATTAAAATATTATTTAAAGTTTGTTAAGCACCCCATCAAAACCTTAATGGTTGGAGATGATCTAAATCACTTTACGAAGTTTACTTGTATTCGAAAAATTACCATTTTTTTGTTAAATTAATTGACAATTGATTTAAATTGTTAAATTGATAAAATTCAAAACAAAAAATGTGAAATTTGATCAAATTGTTAAACATCCACATATATCACTATTTTTAATAATAATTTGGTTTCAAATTTTAATAAAATTTCATTTTAATATTTTTATTTTATTATCTATAAGATATGATCTATAATTACTCTTTCATAAAATTTTAGATATGATCTACAAGAAGAGTTTGAACAACCTCAAATTCATATTCAGATAAGAAAAGTTTATCTTATAAATCTTTCATTTGACAAAGATATATACTATTAGTTGCATTGCATTAAATTTATCTATATTACATATCAGTTTTAATTTGTAACCAAAGATCAATACATTTTCTCAATATTCATACACTTGAGCAGCAGTTTGTAATGAAGAAAGTTCATCACAATCCACTTGAATCCACCCAATAGATTGCTTCTCATTATCATAGATTATCATTTGATCTTGCATTGATATATCTGTTCAAAACAATCAAGATCAAAGGATCAAATCAACATATCGAATCTCGAAATCAACGATCGATTTTCGCCAATCAAAGTAGCTTAAAAACTGTACCTCCAATGAGGTTTAAGTTCCCAAGTCCAATCTCTGTACCATTCAAGATTCCTAAACATACATTCCCTTTCATCTGCAACATTTTCACAAACCATTATTTGTTATCAATCTCCAAGAAACAAACCCGAAAACCGCTGAAGAAAAAGTACTTACAGAAACGATAAGATAAGCTTCTGGTGGTATCTCAAAGAGAGATTTCGATCTCCATCCGGTTTTGAAACTTAAAGCTATAGGCTTGAAGTACTTCTCGACTTCTTCAATGTTCATGAATGGTCTTCTTCCTTGCCAACATAAAGGCAGTGTATGATCATCTCTTGCTTCTTTCAGTTTTCCACTTAGCTCTCTCTTAATCTGCGCGAAAGAACGAAAGACAGATGATGAAAAAACCGGCTATCTTCGAGGTTTTACAAGTTTCTTACCAAGTATGTTACTGTCTGATATGCTTTGGAGTTAAAGTATGTGTAAGAACTTCCACTGTCAAATACTGTAAATAGATTCTTCAATCCTGTTGTTCTTCCTCCGAATAGAAGCTCTCCTCCCATCGATGGAGAATAGTGTTTACTGTAAAATGTCGCAAAGTTAGCGCAGGAAGAGAGAAAAGAGTGATATGGTTAACAAAGAGGGTAAAATTACGAGTTTTCACGGGACATTGGTGTCCAAGAGACTCTTGAAGAATCATAAAGATCGTTACCGAAAAAGAGAATTCCTCCACCTAAACTGCTTAAGCAGTGACCGATAACATTCTTGACATAACCTTGGTTATGAAGCTGTGACAAAATGCTTACTTTTCCTCTACCAAGTCCTAATACTCCATCTAAAGGATGATGACCCGAAGCTCCCGGGATTTGATCATACCCGCATCTGTTAACACGAAAAACCTTCAATGTAAACTACTAGATAGGAAGCTAAATCCTTGAACCAAAGTGAAAATGTATAGTCTGATAGATATACCCGAGAGCAAGACGAGGGGTGAGTCGGTGACCTTTTGTATAGTTTAAAGAGAAGACATCTCGAACAAGAACACCGAGAGAAGATCCTCCATCAGCATACTCAACTTCATAGTCACATTGCTCTGGAGCTTCACATCTTTGGTTACCATTCGAATGCAATGCTTTACAAAGTGGATCATTGCAAGGAATAAGATCATTGCTAGGCTGATAAAGTGGATGAGGTGCCTGTAACAAAGAAAAGAGATTCGGGAATTTGCAAAATCAAAACTTTGACATTCAAACACTGAAGAATAAGTATTATACATTTATACCTCCAAACAACGAACACAAGGAGCATCACATTGAAGCCAAGTCAGATCACTACCAGTATCAAGATCAAGATAATAAGGTCTTGGTGGTTGTCCTATGTTAATAGTAACATTATAATACCTGTTTCAAATCCAAAACAGGAAACTTATTTATTATAGAATCAAAATCGAAGTTTCTTCTTTAAGATGAAGTTAAGAGTCTGAATACCCTAAAGGATAAACGTTTCCATGAACAGGAAACACAACTGAAGAAACACCTCTTGTGAATCTATCAGCCGTCTTCCTCCATCTGAAATCAACCGCTGATGAAAAACCCAAAACCAGAGACATCACCATTAAACCAACAATCATTTTCTTCTCCATCTTCAAAAGATTGGTGAAGAAATAGTAAAAACAATTATTTGTATTAGCCAATCACGTGATGATGTTGATGATGATGAATGTACATAAAGACATTGACAAGTTCAAGATATTTATTAACAAGACTTTTGTCTTTTTGTTTGAAGGCTTTAAAAGGGTTAAAAGACTTTTCTTTTGGTTTTTGTCATAAGTAGACAAAGAAAAAAAAGGATTCTTGGTTTAAACCAAGAGACTTAAGAAAACAAAATATTCCAAGTTTGTTTCTTTAAAATCTGCCAAAATCATGAATCAAAATGAAGAATATTTGCTGATGAGAAAGATTAGAGCCCAAAGTATAACTTCCAGGTGAAGTAAGCAATCTTGTTTAGATCCAAATTGTCACAGAACATTGAGTGAGCTTCAAGATTAGGTAATACATCTGAGTGAAGAAGCATCTTTTCTAAATTCTTCATCATCAGCATTAGCTTTCTGGAAAGGAATCTACCATTAGAGAACAAAACTGATAGCTCAACAACATCTTCAATTGGTTATATCTCATCTCACTCGATATCATCTTCATCATCCAATCGATTTCTATAATGAACAAGCTCTGCATCAACTTTAGCTTTTCTAGGACTCATCAACACAAGTTCAGCTAATCTCCTCCTAGCTAAATAAACCTCATTAGGTTCCACCAATTCTCCTTTCTTATAAGCTTCTCTTAAAAACACGGTATGAAGCTTCCCGTAGTTTCCACGAGTAGATATATAGAATATCCCCTGATGTTGCAAAAGAAACTCTTTTAACTTCTTAGGCAAATTCATCACATTTCTAAAATGAGCAATCCTCTCAAGAGTAATTTTCTTCTCAACAGTTAAAGACAACAATTCATGTATACAAGCAACAGCTCTCTTCTCTAATCTCTTTTGAGCTTCCATTGATCTTAAATCGTAACCCGAAATATCCTCATAAGGTGACCAATAAGGTAGTCTTTGCCATTTCCAAACAGCTATTCTAAAGTACTTACTAATCTTAAAACCAGGAGGAAAATTCACTATGAATGAGAATCTAACATCTTCTGCATCAATTCCTTTAGATCTATACTCAATCTCTCTAACTTTCTCTATATCACAAACACTTAAACTAGAATCTCTCTTCACTATCTCTATATACTTATCACGAGTCTCTTCTGCATCAATAAGTCTAAAGAACTCTGGATGTTTTAAAATCACTGAGTATTCAAAATCATCAGGAAGTCCGAATTCAGTTCGAGCAATTCGAATATGTTCTAAACGAATCCGATTCGAATTCGACATCATAATTAGCTTCCGAATCCGAATCACAGCATCTGGAATCTGAGAGATAACAGCTTCATTCTCGTGACGAATCTGATCAAGAGCTTTTCGAGTTAATCTACAATAGAGGATTCTTTGAACAGGATGTTCGTAGATCTCGAATACATGTGGGAATTTGAGAATGAAAGCTCCTGGTTCGTGTTGTTTGAATCCAAGACCAAGACGACGAGCGAGAGTATCGAGGAAAGAGATTGGGATTGTTTGATTAGGTTGAGAGAGAATGAGACTGTGGAATTTGAGAACTTTGCGGATTTTTTTCTCGACTTCCATGTAATTGTCGTAGCCATGGTCACGAACTCGGTCTTGTTTTGTGGGAATGGAGGTTGATTGAGAAAATGGTTTAGTGAGGATTAGATGATGAATCAATGGAAGAATCTTCGTCGTCTTCGCTAGTGAGCTGTTAGGGTTTAAGCTTAAAGAAGCATTTTTCAAGAAAAACTTCATCTTTAGCTTACTGTTTGAAACAGCTTAAAGCCTTAAAGTCAGTGTGAGTTAGGAACGAACTATGAAGACAATAAGTCTCAGTTTTAAGACTTCAAAATCTGGACTTGGGCCTTCCGTGTGGGCCGAACTTACCTGAAATTATATCGAAATTAATTTTATACTCAAAACTACCTAAACTATCCAAGATATAAATTTATTTTTTGAGAGATTCCATAAATTACTACGTAAATAAATTTCGGATAATTATGAAAAAAATATAAAAAACTTTCTAAATTAAAATTATAGACCATATTTTTTAAATTAAAGATATGGTCTAATATTGACATAATTATCTTTTTAACTTAAATATTAATTTATTTATTTATTTTTGTATAAATATATGTTTTAACAATTATCCTAAACATATCTACTATCATTAATAATTTTAACTTGCAACAATAATAGAAAACCCTAGCATGAGTGCGCAACAAGGTGATCGGAGCAGTAAAGTCGGTGAGGCCGGAGATGTGACGATGACGGAACAGGTTGACCCGGGGCAGCCGTCGGGTGATCCACCGGCTTCTCGCAAGGTCTCGTGGGCTAGTTTAGTGTCTGGTTATAATGGTGAGGGTAGGTTAAATACAGAAACTGTTGTGGAAGATAAGTTTGTGAGGGAGAGAGTCTCTGTGTCGTTTCCGGGTGGAGAAGACGGCGAGCCAGTGATAACTATTGGTCACGACGTGCTGGAGGCTATGAATGGCTTGTGGAAACTTTGTATGATTGTTAAGGTCTTGGGGCGCTCGGTATCATTGCCAGTGTTAAGTCGAAGGCTTCGAGAAATATGGAGACCTAAAGGAACTATGCACGTGGTTGATCTTCCAAGGGGATTCTTTCTGATTCGTTTCGAAATTGAAAAGGAATATTTGGCTGCTTTATCTGGAGGTTCGTGGAGAGCCTTTGTTAGCCACTTATTAGTTCAAGCTTGGACACCCTGTTTTGATCCACTAAAAGATGACATCGTTACTACGCCGGTTTGGGCTAGAATCTCGAATATTCCAATGAATTTCTACCATAAAGAAATTCTAAAAGGTATCGCTGTTGGAATCGGGAAACCTATCAGTGTTGATGTGAATACGATATGCTTTGAAAGGGGTCGCTTTGCTCGAGTTTGTGTTGAAGTGGATCTACGAAAACCGTTGAAAGGTTCGGTATTGATTAATGGGGAGCGATACTACGTCTCTTATGAGGGACTGGCGAGTATATGTCCTTTGTGTGGGATTGTAGGACACGCAGCCCAAGCTTGCCCTAAGGTTGTTGGTGAGCGCACTGTTTCTAAGGCCCTAGAAGTTGTGCAACAAGAGAGTTCCAGTAAGATTTCTCAACAAGATGATGGTTTTCAGTTGGTTAGAAGAAGCAACCGTCGGGTTGAAAAGGATATTAGCACTGAAGCTTCGGCAAAGACTCCTCTCAAGGACTTGAATGGGCGGGGATTAAAGGATAGTATCGTTAAGACGATGGGGAAAATGGCTCATGTCTCTAATAGTTTTGCGGGACTAGAGCGGAGCCAAGCTGAGATAGAGGTGGTAGAAGGTGAGGAAGGTGATGATAGTAATAAGGAGAACAAGCGTATGGGTCAAGAAAAGGCACAAAATCATAATAGTTCAGTCGGTCCCGTGATACAGTTTGGAGCTCGGGGGGGATTCGAAAGCTACTAAACTAAAAGGAAATGGCCACTCTAGAAATCATGGAAATAATATTGGATTTATGAAGAAAGGGGCAGATAGTAAGAGAAACAAGAGTAATCGTCCAGTTCGTGGTTTGGTGTTTGGATCAAGAAATGATGCGGTAGAACCATGTATGAATGGTAAACGATTGAGAGGTGATCATGAGAGTGTGTACTGTCCAGGAGGTGTGTTTATGACGGTGGATCATGGAACTAAGGTTGTTGAGAAGGAGCTGATAGTTGCTATCCCACCCGAGAACTCTCTTAGTCACAATGAGCTTAACGGCGTGATCGAGATTGAAGTAGAAAGGATAAGCCCACAAGATGTTGCGGGTTGTAGAGAGGAAGGTGGGCATTAACAGTTTGCCCCGGTAATTCGCTATTATCGTTTAAAGTTTATGATGAATCTCATATTTTGGAATTGTCGGGGGGCTAATAAACCCAATTTTCGGAGGTCCATTCGGTATATGTTAAAGCGTTACAAGACGAATATGTTAGCACTTTTTGAGACACATGCTCATGGTGACCGAGCAGCTAGTATATGTCAAGGCCTCGGCTTTAATCATAGCACTAGGTTTGATGCGGTGGGCCAAAGTGGAGGAATATGGGTCCTATGGAGAGATGGGTTAGGAGATGTTGAGTTGGTGGCTGCTACCAGTCAATATATACATGTGAGATGGGAATGTGGTGTGGATGTGATGCATATCTTCGCAGTATATGCTGCCCCGAATGTGAGTAGAAGAGCTTCTTTATGGAATGAGCTCAAGTTGACAATACAACGCTTGGATGAACCTGTTCTTATAGGAGGAGATTTCAACTCAATTGTTCGATTGGATGAAAGAACTGGTGGTAATGGGCGGTTATCTACTGATTCTATAGCATTTGGGGAATGGATTCATGAGCTTTCCCTCATCGATATGGGATTCTCGGGTAATCGATTTACATGGCGCAGGGGAAGGGAAGCTAAGAACTTTGTTGCGAAAAGACATGATCGAGTCTTATGCTGTGCTCAAGCTCGTTTGAAATGGAAAGAGGCAATAGTAAGACATTTACCATTCTTGGCATCGGACCATTCGCCGTTGTATGTTCAGCTTTGTCCTGAAGTAGCTCATAACCCGCGAAGACGTCCGTTTCGTTTTGAAGCTGCTTGGCTTTTGCATCAAAGCTTCAACGACATGTTGCACTTGTCTTGGGATAATGGAATATCGACTAATGAAGCTTTATTGCGTCTACAAAAGCAATTGGGGAAGTGGAATAAGGAAGTGTTTGGTCTAGTTCACAAGAAAAAAGAAAGGTTGGAGAGGGAGTTAGTTCGAATACAAGAGAGGCTTGATGTTGGTCATTCGGACGAGTTGTTACTCCGTGAGGAGCAGATTTCCCGAGAGCTAGATTCAACACTTGCCCAAGAAGAATTAATATGGTTCCAAAAGTCGAGGGAGAAATGGATATCCCAAGGTGATAGGAATACAAAATACTTCCATACATCTACAATAGCGCGAAGGAAAAGAAACAAGATTGAGAGCTTAAAGGATGATGATGGTCGAGTTTATCAAGATCGACATGATATAGAGCGGATCACTATTCAGTATTATAAGCGTTTATACTCTTTGTGTGATGTTGCGAATGAGGCAACTAGGCTTTCTCCGGCTGGTTTTGTCCAACTCACGAGGGAAGAATTAGCTGGGTTGGATAAACCTTTTGTTGATTCTGAAGTGGTACAAGCGATGCGTAGTATGGGGAAATTTAAAGCTCCTAGACCGGATGGGTTTCAACCAGTCTTCTTTCAGGATTGCTGGGACGAAGTGGGTACCTCGGTTATCAAGTTTGCCTTACGCTTCTTCGAAACAGGTATCTTGCCGCCTCATGTGAAGGATGCTTTGGTAGTTTTGATAGCTAAGGTGGTGAGTCCAGAGAAGATTACACAATATAGACCAATCAGTCTGTGTAATGTACTTTTCAAGATCATCACAAAGATTATGGTGTTACGGTTGAAGCCGGTTATGAAGAGATTGATTGGACCAGCGCAATCTAGTTTCATACCTGGGCGTCTGAGCTCTGATAATATTATTATTGTGCAAGAGACGGTCCATTCGATGAGACGAAAGAAAGGGAGGATGGGTTGGATGTTATTGAAATTAGACTTGGAGAAAGCTTATGACAGAATACGGTGGGATTTCTTGGAGGATACATTGGAAGTGGCTGGTTTTTCTGAGAAATGGAGAAGTTGGATTATGACATGTGTTAAGGGGCCAGCGATAAGTTTGCTCATTAATGGTGAACTTACTCAAAGCTTCAAGATGGAAAGAGGCATAAGACAGGGTGACCCTCTTTCACCCTACCTGTTTGTTCTTTGTATAGAAAGATTATGCCATTTAATTGAAGCGGCAACGAAAATGAAGGAATGGAAGGCTATTTCCTTGTCTAGGGGCGGACCAAAGCTATCCCATATGTGTTTCGCTGATGACCTTATTCTATTTTCTGAAGCATCTATCTCCCAAGTTAGAGTGGTCCGACGAATATTACAAGAATTTTGTGATGCTTCGGGTCAAAAGGTAAGCCTTGAGAAATCGAAGATCTTCTTCTCCAACAATGTTTCAAGAGAATTACGGCATAACATTAGTGCGGTGAGTGGTATAAAGTCGACCTTGTACCTAGGTAAGTACCTGGGCATGCCTATTCTTCACAAAAGGGTTAATAAAGACACGTTTGGGGAAGTTGTTGAAAGAGTTTCATCACGTTTAGCTGGGTGGAAGAGTTGGTTACTATCCTTTGTTGGCCGAGTAACTTTAACAAAGTTGGTTCTATGCTCTTTACCAATACATTTAATGAGCACTATAGCCTTGCCGGCGAGTACACTAGAGAAACTTGATCGTTGTGCGCGTGACTTCTTGTGGGGAAGTAGCAAGAATAATCGCAAGCAACACTTGCTTTCTTGGGAAAAAGTGTGTAAATCTAAGTGTGAAGGAGGTTTGGGTATCCGAAAGCCGTCTTTTATGAATCGAGCTTTGCTAGCAAAGGCTGGTTGGCGTTTTTTACATGAAGATAAGAGCTTATGGGTTATGGTATTGAGCAGCAAATATATGATTATGAATGAGCTGTCCGAGACTGTCTTGGATTCTAAAAGTTCCTGGTCTCCAACATGGCGAAGCATTGCCTCTAATCTTCGAGATGTTGTATTACCAGGCGCTTGTTGGGCTATTGGTGATGGCGAGACAAGCCTGTTTTGGCTCGACAAATGGCTAGGCCAAGGTCCATTAGTTGAATGGGCTTTTCAAGTTATTCATATGGAGTTACTTCAAGCCAAAGTGTGTGATTTATGGGAGCATGGAAGGGGTTGGAGGATGGATCTAATTTCTCGGTATGTTCCTGAATTTATAAGATTAAAGTTGGCTGCGGTGGTTGTAGATCGGGTTACAGGAGCTCTTGATACTTTCTCATGGAGTAGGTCGCGAGATGGCATGTTTTTGGTCAAATCAGCTTATGATTTTATCGAATGTGATGTAGTACCAAGACCGAACTCGGAAAGCTTTTTTAAACAGATTTGGAGAGTCGCGGTTCCGGAGAGAGTTAGACTCTTTTTATGGATGGTGGGGAATCAGGTGATCATGACTAACGCCAAATGTTTTCAGCGTCATTTAGCTCAGTCGGCGGTATGCGCGATATGTAAACAGGATGTGGAAACTAGCCTTCATGTTTTGCGAGATTGTCCGGGTATCAAGGGTGTATGGAACCGGTTTGTGCCGAGATCAAAACAAGCGCAATTCTTTAGCCAATCACTGCTTGAATGGCTCTATACTAACCTGACGAGTACCGACGGGACGGACACCATTCCTTGGTCTTGTCTCTTTAGCTTAACGGCGTGGTGGGGATGGAAAGGGAGATGTTTGGATGTGTTTGGTTCTAACTTGAGATGGCGGGATAGAACGAGGTTTCTTCAATCACTTGCTAAGGAAGTGACGGTAAGTATGAAGAATAAGGTCACGGCGGGGAGTCCTAGACCCGTGCGAGTTGTGCAGGATATCCGATGGAGACAGCCGGACGGAGAATGGTTGAAGCTCAATGTAGATGGTGCGGTTAGAGGTTGTAGAAACCCGTATTTTTGACTAGAATTTTTTTTCGTTTTTGTATATATATTT
>OVBE01003101.1:0-23221 GCA_900406425.1 Iberis pinnata
ACAATATATTATAACAGAAAATATAAATGTTATTGTTGACAATGATGTTTTATAACAAAAAACATAAATGCTATCGTAAAAAAAGACATTTAATAGCAACCAAACTAAAATGCTATCAATAAATTAGACATAACATAGCAAAAANTTAACGCTATAATAAGTGACCGACCTACGATAGCTGGTCCAGTTATAGCGTTTATGGAAACGCTATGAAAGGCCTTTTATAGCGTTCATCATGTGCTATCAATGAGACTTTTTCTTGTAGTGAATGGATTTACCCATAAAATCGAATTAAGTTGGTTGATTAAATATGATCGATAAGTTTAACCAATCTAAACCCGATTTAACCCTAACCCAAAACAGTAAACTTAAACTAACCTAAAAACGACCCGATTAAGTTGCATAACCAAACCCACTTATCAACCTATCCCCAAATTGAAAAAATCTCGTAGAATCGATTTGAGATGAGAGTGACTATAAGAGTGAAACTTGATGGAGGAGATGATGAATGTTGTCGTTCGTCTTGACGAAGAAGATGATGATTATGACGCTGAAACTGATGAGAGGAACGACTACCACATCGAGCAACTTGTGGAGAAGTTGTTACGAGATGAAGAAGAGTATGTGCGAGATAATGTTTACCCAGAGAGGGATGAGGAAGACGACGACATTGCTAGATATAAAAGAAAGAATTTGTGGAGGGGTTGATGGTTGCTTCTTAAAAGGAAAGATTAAGAGGCACTTCTTAGTTTCTTTGGGTAGGGATGCAAATAATGGAATTTATCCTATAATTTGATGTGTTGCATAAATCGAGAATAAAGAGAATTGGTTGTGGTTTGTGAGGAGGTTGAAGGTTGATTTAGAGTTAAAAGATGGTGATACATATGTTCTTACTTCAAGTTCTTAATATAGACACTGAAAAGGTAAGTTCATGTAAAAAAACAAAATTTAGGTCTAGCCGCCACAAGATGACTCTCCCAGACACGGATATCAAAGCTTCTCCAGAGATGATGTTTCTCGGTGCCGCCTGCCCTTCTCTCCTTCTTGTCTCTTCTCACTGTTGGCTTCTTTTTTTCATCAGTTTTATTTTTGCTTTGCACAAGTTTCTCGGACATCTCTCCGCAAGGACTCATCGTCACCGGAGGTCCCGGGATCTCCTCCTTATCTTACTCGTGTGGACTCCGCGTTTCCTGGTGGTGCAGCCTCTTTTGAAGTCTATTACTTTCGGGATGAAAAAAAGAGCATCTCTATCTCACGCGAAAAGAAAGAAAAACTCTCACCGGGAAATGTTCATCACCACTGCCCCAATCCGCGACCCAACCTTCCTTTCATCTCCTACCAGAATCACATGGCAAGGTAAGTCTTACTCTTTACTTCAAGGAGTAGATGCTGATGACCAGATCTGGTTTGGGAATGGTTTTATGGAACGTTTGCTATCGGTTTTACTCCTATATTATTCTCGGACTACTGCTGCCCCTATCTTGGTACTTTGGGATTATGTGTTTCTTTGGTTGAGGTTGAGAAGCCTCTGATGTTCAAGAAATCTCCTACGTCTCTTGTACGGTATTAACGGAGATAATCGAGATGCTTGGTCATTGGAAACATATGTCTTGCTAAGATCCATCGCGACCAACGACTTGGTCAAAACAATCGTTTATGATTCTAATCCTTACCGAATTTTTCTCCTTCTTCCAACTGCTTATGACCGTGTATTATGGGATTTATCAAATCTATTCTCATGGAAATCTAATCGGATTCAAAAGCAGTTTGTGACTTTGGATTTCATAAAAATTCTTTCACACTTTCTCATTGTCACCAATCAAGTAAGTTAGCCATATAATGGCGGGTCTAACCCAAATCTGATCAAGGTTTCCTCCATATTCCAAGTGTTCTAACCCGAAATTCGGAATGTTTAATGGAATATTTTCATGGACAAAAGTTAAGGAATTTGAACAGTATGTGGCTAGGGATTTCAAGAATGTATTCCTTCGTCTATCTCATAGGATCTATCAACAACAATAGCCTTATATTATTTCCAAGAGAGATCGAAGCCTTGAAGATGTTGAAGAACCACCTTTAATTATGGTGAGTTATCTGTTGTTAGATGAAGTCGAAGTGAGATTGATTTTTTCCTTGGTTTTGACAATCATCGTTAAATCCTTGTCTAACCCGTTTCCAAAGTTTGAAAACTTGGAATTCCTTTTAAACTGATGTATTATCAACTATATCGCTGTCGCTTTAAAATTGCAATTTGGTTTGTCTAAATTTGCGTTTGACTATGTAATCAGTTAATTTATGAAATGAATTAGTTGTGACAAAAAAAGGTAAGTTCATGTTGTTTTCAATAATCTTTTACTTTCAGAATTTTTGAAATCTGTTTTAACTTGTTGTATGTTTTATGTTCAAGGGACTTATACATGCTGTTGAGATGGAGCTCCCTAAGATAGAGCATAGGATATGTGTTAGGCACATCTATGTTAATCAAAGAAAAACCATGGGGGTAAAAAAGAAATGAAGCCACTTATGTGCAATCTGGCTTGGATTTATAATGAATCACAATACATGGAGAGGTTAGATATGATATATTAGTATGATAATGGTGTCTACAATGATATACTCAAGTCGGATCCAAAGAGTTGGACACGATACTTCTACAAGTGCAGTCAAATTGGTCCATTTGTGAAGATGTGGACAATAACTCCACTAAATCATTCAACAACACGATCAATAAGGCAAGAGAGAAGACTTTCATAGCTATGCTTGAAACTGTAAGAAGATTAGCAATGGTAAGAATTGCTAAAAGATCTGCCATTTCAAATGCCCATGAAGGTAACTGTGTTCTTAGTCTTATGGTTCTTATTCAAAGAATTAAAATTGTTTGTGATGTTTATGTGACAGGTTTGTGTACACACCATATGTAGAGAATTTCTTGGAAGAAGAACATGAGGAAGCAGCTCTATGTAAGGTGAGTAGAAGCATAAACCTTCAGTTTGAAGTGCAACGAAGAGGAGACTACCACCGTGTCCGTATGCTAATGAAGTCATGCACCTCCAACCAATTTGACATATGTGGGATCCCTTGTGAGCACGCATATGGAGTCATCTTTCACAAGAACATGAAGCCTGAAGACTATTTGTTCATTCTTTCATACCAACATGTGGAGAAGGAACTATGCAGAAAGCTTGTGTCCATAGAAGGATCCAAGGCATTGGCCTTAAACGAATGCTTCAGTAGTTAAAATACCACATGAACCAGCTCAACCAGGAAGAAAAAAGGTTACCGAAGCAGATTAGAAGAGAAAGAAAGGAGTCAATGAGTCTCCTACCAAGAAGAAGCAACAACAAACCAAGAGGACTATGCATTGTAAATTTTGCGGAACAACTGGATGTATTAGCAGGAACCAAAAAGCAAAAACTTCAAATCAGGTTTGTTTCTTCTTTTAGTTGGAAAATAATGCATTTTTCATGAATTCATATTTGATATTATTGTGGGCTTCTCAAGGATATGAAAGACCATCTTCTAAGATTTTGATTTTACAATGCACTTTAAACCAACAAGAATATGATTAGGATTTAAGAAAATCTGTCTTAGGTTGATGGAGGTATGTTTTTAGGTTGATGGAAGTATGTTTTAGGTAGAAACAAGGGGAAGTTTTTAGGTAGACGGAGGGCTGTTTTTGGTTGATGTTTAGTGTCTTTTAAGAAGCTTTACGTTGCTTCTTACAGGCTGTTTTTTGGTCTCTTAATATGACATTGAATCTGGTCATGTGACCATTTGTTTATGAATTTGGTCATTTGACCATTTCTTTATGAATTTGGTACTTTCACCATTTGTTTATGCATTTGTTCTTGTAAGAACCATTTCTTAATGTATTTAGTCTTTTAATAATTCTTTGTATATGTTTATTTAGTCTTTTAAGATATTCAAACACCAAAGTACAAGATAATCAAAGAAACACAATTTAACCATAAACAACTTACCATTAACAACAATATTGGCTTACAAAAGCAACAAATTCTACATCAAACAACAAACGTAAGAACTACTTATAGACGTAGAACGAGACCAACAACCAATATACATCCCCAAATAAGAACAATCATCATCTTCTTTATCTTTGATTTAGCTTCATCTAAGACATCCTCAAGCTTCTCATTCATCTATTTCTCATGCTCCATAAGTATCTTCTCAAGCATTGTCTTGTCCAAATCCTTACACTTAACCTCTTTGCATTCTTCCTCAAGACTAGGAACCCTCACATTTAATGATTCTATCTCATCTAAGCAAGCCTCATTGATGTCCCTGCATTTTAGTAATTTTAGGAAGTTATTTAGCATCATTTTAGGGTCTTTTAGTTGCACATATGTTGCATCAGTAGAATTTATTGGTAAGTTTGCATATTTTAGGAAGTTCTGCACTAGCACTTGCATACATATGCATTTTTGAGATTTTTTAAGATTTTCAGGAGCTTTCAGAACGTTATTGCAATTTGAAGAAAGAAAGAAAAATGCATGGAATGGAACTAATTCAAGTGTAGCTCAAGTCAAAAATTTGACCTTACCACCTCGATCCAGTGATCCAGCCAAAGCAAAGCCAGCTCGATCACACGCGTTCTTCAATGATCAAGCCCAGCTCGATCATCTTGCATCTTCCCTTGCTGCCTCGATCCCGGCCAAGCACCTCGATGGACCCGGCTCGATCTCCCAGCCGAGCTCCTCGATCACCCGGCTCCATGCATTGATCGCATCTTCATGCCTCGATCCCGTGATCGAGCCGAACCAACTTCACCTCGACCACCCATCTCTTTGCCTTGATCACATGGCTTGATCACATCACGATCGAGCTAAGCAGCTCCGACACGACCAGCTCGATTCCAGGAAGGATCAAACCCAAGACCCAGTTTAATCATTGCTTTTTTTCTTTTATGCATTTTAGGATTTTTCTCTAAACACTATAAAAGCCCTAAAACGCCACCATTTCGAAAAACATCGTACTTTTTGCCATTTTTAGCTTTTGTCTTAGGTTTTATTTTCTCTATACTTGATGTTGTTCATGTTCTAAACCCAGCTTTTGATTAAGTTTATGTTTACCTTCAATTTATTTACTTTTCATGCTTAAATGTCTAGGGTGCTTATTGGATTTAGTAGATTGGTGGAAAGCATTTACCAAGACATTGGTCTTGGTTGTATATGAATTTGTTGTCTAGGGGTTAGCTCACTGTTTGAGAAATATTAGGTGCTTAGGTAGTACCGGAAGGATCTCTAGTCAATAACCCTTGTCCTCAGGAATTGCTTCCCACTTAATTGCACTTTTACCCATTTTACTTTCCTACTCATATTCTTAGTATCTGCCAATGCATGTTAGTACTTGTTTCGTGTTTCTTGTTTTAGTTTTGTACATGTTTTATTCATTTAGGAACTGTTAGCAAACCCCCATTTTCATATTTAACTTGAATCATTTGTTCCAATTGCATCCATATTTTTAAAATCACACCCATTTGGATTGACAACCCTATCCTATTCAACAATGACATAATTGTGTAGATAGGGAATTGGTAACCCACCTATACTACATTGAGACGCTTAAAATACATGTTATCAATTTGAAGCCTCATCAACCCATTTAAAGGTATGATTATCATTCCTAAGCTACAAAGGATCAAAAATAAAGATTCATTTATGTTATTTCAATACTGGAGCCCTTACAAACTTTGTCACAAATGAATAATTACCTTGTTTTTAGTTGCATACGAGCATCTATAGTACCTCTGAAACAGATTTGAATCCGACATTGAGATGAGTTCAACAATATTTTCCCATAATTTCCAAATTTCTTAGGAACTCCGAAAATTCTACCTATTGAATGATAGGTGGAGTTCGAATTCGATCATGCTGATAGATTACTCATAATTAAACTCACAGTCACAATTTTGTTAACCCCAAAATTGATTTAGGGTTCCTGATAAGGAAATTTTAATTTTTTTCCCTAAAATTCTACTCATACACGCGTACAGGAAATTTTAATTTTTTTCCATAAAAGTCAACCAAAAATCATGGGGAAATAAATATCAAAGTTAAAATTAGGGGGAAATTTTAGGGTCTGATTTCCTGGAGAAAGGTCGGTATATGGAAGTTATCGTGGGGAAATAGATGGTTTACCCTTGATCTAATATCTGTGTTAATAAAAAAAACTATAGAAAACAAATGGAATATGATAAAGCAGACAGCTGAAGCTACCAGAGACAAAGGAGACAGTAGAGTTACAAGAAAAAAATACAAAGAAGAAAACATTTACTTAAATTAAATCAATATCAAATTACTTTTATATATATCTATTATATTTTCATATATAAGTTAGTTAGATAATGAATTTTGATAAAGATGCAAATATAGTCTACTCATGTCAAAAATAAATTGAAAATGTCTAGTTAAAGGTTTACCGTTTTTTAACTACACATAATAATGAAATAAAATATAACCTACTCTAGTGGGATTCATAAGTTTACATGAGGTAGGTAACCACTTCACTCGAGATCAATTTCTCGTGTCTATAATGGTGTAGGAATTGTCTGCTATTATACAAGGACTAACTATTATACCGACATGTTGTGATTCAAAGTGTGACAAAAAAACTCATTATATGATAACCTTTCTTTTGTGTTAAATGAATTCTTTAAAAAAGTTGATGAATACATGGGTATTTTTGTTCAGAAATAAGATATTATCGTATTATCATATAGCCCAATACGTATAAGGTTAGCCCAAGAAGAAGAAGAAAAATAAAAAACAAAATATCCAGCAATCAATAAAGATATAAACTAGAATAGTATCCCTATCTACATTGTATATTCATTAGGTTTAAAAGCAAAAAAAATTATCTGTCATGGGGTATTTGCAACACTCCATCCTCATTTTTTTTAACTTGTTCGAGTCACTACTTGGATAATCCAAGCAGTGACATGCTTTAGAGGTTTTCTATACTTAGTCGATTTTTAGCTTTTTTCAATTCTTTCTAATTCTTTTCTTACTTAGTCGTTTTTTATGCATATTTCGGTTTCTTTCAGTTGTCTTAACTTAAAAATATGCGTTCATAAGATAAAATAGCGAGTTTCAATACAATTTCTAGTTTACTAATAAGCTGTTACAATCGCATTAAACCCTTAAGCTATTCTACTCAAACAGTATGTACAATCCACCATCCTTCCCTTCCCTTTTTCTTGATTCTGCGAGATGTCTCACTCTTAGCATCACATGCGACCACAAAGGAGGCATAAAAAATGCTATTTCTTAGTGAGTACGGTTTAATTGGTAACACTTAGAAATAGTACACATTCGTTCCCCTAGAAATTTCACACAATTTTAACTAAGGATTACTTAACAGTTTGATTATACTGTCATGCTCATCCAGATTCACCCAGATGCATCACCACTCTAACCATAGTTCGACTAGACTTTCCTAACCTTCTGGATTCACCAAGATCAATCACCAGTCTAGTCTAGTACGCTTTAACCGTTTGGCTCATAAGCCATTTCAGTACAATTTTTTCATCACACGCCCATTTCAGTAATTTTTCACGACATCATTTCCTTAATAGTTCATGATCCGCTCGTTATACATTCAGATCATGCATACATAGGCACGAAGGCTTTAAAACAGTAAAACAACTCTCATGTCCTTAGATGATCACTAAGAAAGTCTACAATTCAGTAACTCGCACTCACCTTAGAAACTTTAGTCGTTCTGAGTGATTCCTCGATTCGTGTGGTTAGATTGACTCTCGAACTAACTGATTCTTCACCTTCTTGGCCAACTTACGAACTGACTCACACTTTACTCGACTTTCTCTCTCAATTCCAATTTATTCTCTCTAGGGAAGTTTTCTCGCACAAAGAGGATAATTGAGCGGATCAATTCATATTTATAGGCATTCAGGGTGTTTCTAGCCGAGCCAACCGCTTTTCAAATGTTCAATTAGAACATGCAAACTCATCGATCTGCGGTTTTCAACACAACTGCTCATGCCCTCATTTTCTCATAACAGTCCATGATTCTTCGCATCATCAGTCTAGATAATCGCTCAGCACACGTGTTACCTTGCAGACGTGTCCGACTTGCATAACTACCTTGTCTGAACACGACAATCTTGACCGTTCTGTCTGAATCCGACCACCTTGTCCGAATCCGAGTGGTTTTCACTAACTTTCCACCAACTTCCATCAACCCCGCTACCAACTTCACCAACCATCCGACCAACGTTACCAACCATCGACCAAATTCTTCTTTTTCCCGGATTTCTTGGATTAGCTGGTTAAGCTTGGATTTCAGCTTCTCTTCTAATTAAGTCGCATGGCTTAGCTAAGTTCTCTGACTAGCCCAAACAATCGGATTGCTTACCTTGACCAAGATCTAAGCCGTGATCTGATCCTTTGACCTTTCTTTGATCGATCTTCCAACTTTGGTCCAAAGATGCTTGTCATGCATCCCAACCATGTTGCCCATGTATGTTCTAAGGATGTTCTAGCATCATTCGGCCCATCTAACCCAACCGAACTAGTCCTCAACTATACCCACCCCCTATAATACATTAGTCACAATTTTCAGAGTTCCACCAATATACATTTTGTATGTCTGAGGAGTCACTGGCAATTTAAAAATTAATTATATAATTAATAATAAATAGATTTGATTTGGAAACTCACACAAAAATGCATACTTTCTCGAACCGGTTAAGTAACGGTGCAAATACTTAGCATTGTCCCGAATTGATTCACTTTCCTTAGCATTTTTCGAATATCTTCTCAACATATGAATTTAACCTCTTCGTTTTCAACTTTCATGTTCTGATTCGGCCATTCCGGCCATGATTTTGGTTCACAGGAGCTACAACTCTCCCCCACTTAGGCTTCAATTCGTCCTCAAATTTTCAACTTTAACTTTCTTAGGTCGAACCACCTTCTTCTTTGCGAACCACTTTGTAAACTTAGCCTTCATCAAATCTTCTGGTTTCCAATTTTCTTCATCACCTTCACAATCCCAAACAACTTGCACATACTTAACCTTTTTATTCCTTTCTGTTCTAGTCTTTTTTGCCAATAATCTGAACTGGTCTTCCCTCAACAATGAGGTTTTCCCTTAGATCCACTAGGATCTCAGTCATGTTCTTATCCCGATTTGTGACTTGCTTCCTTAACTGAGAAACATGGAAGACATCTTGAAACTGGTTCATTTCCTTACGTAATTCTATCCTATAAGCAACCACGCCAATCCTTCCAAGGATCTTGTACGGACCCATGTACCTTGGATTTAACTTAGCATTATTAAGTGCTTGATCTTTTCCTTACTAAGTGACCATCTTGATAAAAACCATTTCACTTACTAAAAATTCAAAGTCGTTCCTTCGCTTATAAGCATATCTGTTTTGCCTATCTTGATCTTATTTTATTTTGATTTTAAGAATTTTGATCTTTTCTGCGGTCTCTTCCACAAAATCCCGGCCATAGATGCTTCGCTCCCCCACTTGTGTCCAACATAAGGGAGTCCTGCAAGGCCTTCCATACAAAGCCTTATAAGGAGACATATGAATGCTTGCTTGATAACTATTGTCATAAGAAAACTCCGCCAAATGGAGATAACTCTCCCACTTGCCGCCCCAATCCTGTACACATGCCCTCAATAAATCCTCCAAGGTCTGGATAGTCCTTTATGATTTTCCATCAGTTTGAGGGTGATAAGCCGTGCTCATGTGCTGAAACAATGCTATCTCGTACACCATGCAGCCGCACTTCTCCGCCAACACTTCTAAGTTCTCCATTCTGTTTATGGCGAGAAAGTGAGTAGAATTAGTGAGTCTATCCACAATAACCCATATTGCATCTTTTCCCTTTACCATAGGCAATCCAGTTACAAAGTCCATGGTGATCATATATCTCACTTCCACTCGGGAATGGGTAGAATTTGTAACAATCCATTCGGCACTTGATGCTCATCCTTTATCATCTTGTAAGTTTAGCATCCTGCAACCCAACTAGCTACATCTCGCTTCATTCCAACCCAATGGTAATACCTCTTAAGGTCTCTGTACATCTTGGTCGAATCTGGATGTATGGAGAACTTAAACTAATATGCTTCTGTCANGTAATCCGTATTCTCATTTTTCGAAGCTTTCACCAAGGATTCATCTTTCTCTTGAGCCAATCAGACCCTTGTTAGCAAATATGCTTGTTCTGCCGCTCGCAAACCCAACAGTTCTGTATATGCGGTTAAGGCATACAACCTTAATGATCGAACCATTCCAACTAACCATTCCACGTATTTTTCTGGAGCCAAAGCTATTCTTTTCCTACTCAAAGCATCCACGACTAGATTTTCATTGCCTGGATGGTAGACAATTTGTTAGTTATAATCTGCCACCAATTCCATCTACCGCCTTTGTCTAAGACCAACTCGTACGATGATGTGATATGGACTTTGCCAAGTTAGTCGTTACCGCTTAATAAGAGTAAATGGAATAATACATTCTCATGACTGCTCTGGAGAATGATACTTTTTATCGTATAGTCGAGATAATCATTGGAATGTTAAGTTAGCCGTCATTTTTTTATATGATTGAAACTTATACGAAATGATTTCACGATACTTCCGCAAACCATAAACAATAATCGTATAAACGTTATGTTTATCTTTTACATGATGACCTCGACATTTATATGGAGAGAATAACTTTTACAATTTTAGTCACAGAATTCCAACGGAAACTCGAAATTATATTAAATAAGAGACGAGAGGTTCGAGACAAAATCAACTCGCCAAGTGGTGAGCTGAATTTGCGAGATTCATGTCGCCAGCTTGCAAGATGAATGTGTGAAACTACTGAATTCCTTGGGAAACCCTAACACCTAACTATAGAACTACTCAGACATTGACATGCAATCACAAATCAAAGTCAACGAATAACACACAATTAAAATAGAATAGATATATAAGGGTTTAGAAATCTTTTCCCAAATATAAATTTTCAGAATCTCTTATCCCTCAATAATTCTCTCTGAAAATAAAATAAATCTTAAATTCTAAAGGCCGAAAACACAATGTATTTATAGGCTAAAAAAGTAAAATAATAAATAAGGAAAACGTAAATAGGTTTGAGGACTTGATTTGCAATTTCGAAAAACTTCAATTCTTGTTCGGAGGGTGTGCTCGATCGAGCAACTTGCATTTTTGCTCGATACTTCTTCTTTGCCCGAACGATCTTCATCTCCGAAATTTTCGCAGGAACATTTTCTCGATAGAGCAACTATGTTGCTCGATCGTGCAACTCATTAACCATATGCTCGATCGATCCTTGTTGTGCTCGATCAAGCACTTCTTCTGGCACTTCTGAAATCTTCTGCAAACTTCTGAAATGCATCTTTTTGCTCCAAATCGACCCAAACACCTAGAATATTGAAATTCTACCAAATATGCAATGAAAACACTCGGAATAATGCAAAATAGCAAACATAAATGCCCAATCTGGAAAAGAGTGTTTGAAAAGGACAACACAGAAACTCACAAAATCTCAAAAACCATAAGTACAGTTTCAAATCCTAAAGACAAAAATCTTAAACAACCACTTTGATTTAATTGTTTACCACCACTAAACTAACAACCTATTTCTTACTCTAAATCCTAAATCAATCAAGTATCAAATCATATCCACCAGCTCTTTAAATTAAATTAAGTTCATATTCATGCATTCTCACCAATGTTATATCAATCAATTTACTCAAGTACCTTTTCTATCGAAATGCCCATACCAAACAGAGCATCAACCGCCTTCCGGTCTTGATCCTTTTTCCCCCTTTCTCACTTCTATTCAGATTCGCACTTTTATGCGTTTTTCTTTTCTTTCTTCCTTTTTTATTCTTTTCATTTTCGTACTTTTCTGCGTTATCATGATTCTAACTGTTTTTCATCAACCCGACAATGACTACGGACTTCTAGCTCATGCTTTCAACAATTTTTCTAAACCGGCTTTCATATTTTTCTGAAGGGAGAGAGAGAAAGGACTCGGACCGTACTGGAAGAACTTGTCGGTTTTACAGAACATTAAAGAGAAAGGTACCTAATTCTCAAAGTAAATCAACACCATAAGCAAGAATAATTCAGATTTGAAATTAAGTCCTATCACGGCATAGTTAGCATCAATTCATCAATAACTCAAAAGACCAGAACTTTCAGATACAAATCAATCAGTAATGGGGGTTCCAATCCTTATCTCAGCAATTAATCTAAGTCTGCAATCTAGATTAAACGAAAACCATGCCCACACTTGGCTATTATTATCATCGATTTTGATCATGGTTCCTTCGACTCGATAGACTCAGCTAGATTTAAAAAAATTTTTTTGGAAATTTCACCAAAAAGACAAAACATCAAAACGTAGTTAGTAATCATTACACCCTCCCCCAGACATACTTCACACCGTCCCGGTGTGAAAATAAATCGAAAAGAAGGTAAAGAAACAACCATAATCAATAGAAAAACATGTAATGGTGAAAGTGGATAATACTATACAAGAGTTAAAGGGGAAAAGGGTTACTAAAGGTGAAGTGCTCTTAAATCTGTTATGAACTCCTGTGCCTCATTCTCTATGCCTGCAAAAAGAACAAACACTCAAGAGAAGTGTAAGTAATGGTTGAACATTGATTTGAGCAATGATAGTTTGTAATAACTAACAAGAATCAGCTGTAAGAGAATCCGTTAAGGAACTAGATCGAGCAATACTAATAAAAAATCAGCAAGAATCATATAATAGAGGCATCATTCAAAAGAGTTAACAGTAGTCAATCCGGTATCTCACAATCAATTGGAAAGTAAAGAGAAATGATCAAGCAATACAAATTATAATTAGTAAGAATCAAGAGAGAAACCATCCTAACAACCAACAGTTCTAGTGAAAAAGATGAGTAATGAAAATAGAAGAGATAACTCAAAATGTCATGAAGAAACTTTCACCAGTAATAACCTGAAACACTTTAAACTCAAAACTAAACATAAGTATATTATGACTAACTCAAAAATAGAAAAAAAAAAAAACAAATAGACTATAAATATAGTGGGTTGCCTCCCACTCAGCGCTTTGTTTAAAGTCACTTAGCTTGACGGTACTTACCCCTAAGTAGGAATGGAAACTACTCAAACATTAACATGCAATCACAAATCAAAGTCAAAGAAGAACACATAATTAAAATAGAATAGATATATAATAAGGGTTCAGAAATCTTCTCCCAAATACAGAGTTTTAGAATCTCTTCTCCCTCAGTAATTATGTCAGAAAATAAAATAAAGCTTAAGTTCTAAAGGCCTAAAACGCAATGTATTTATAGGCTAAAAAATAAAATAATAAATAAGGAACACTTGGATAGGTTTGAGGACTTGATTTGCAATTTTGGGAAACTTCAATTCTTGTTCAGAGGGTGTGCTCGATCGAGCAAGTGTTTGCTCGATCGAGCAACTCGCATTTTTGCTCGATAGTTCTTCTTTGCCCGATCAATCATCATCTCCGAAATTTTGCAGGAGCATTTGCTCGATCGTTCAACTCATTAACCATCTGCTCGATCGATCCTTGTTTTGCTTGATCGATCACTTCTTCTTGCACTTCTGAAATCTTTTGAAGACTTATGAATTGCATCAGTTTTCTCCGAATCGACCCGAACACCTAGAATATTGAAATTCTACCAAATATGCAATGAAAACACTCGGAATAATGCAAAATACCAAACATAAATACCCACTATTATGCATTAAAACCGAGTAATATTAGTAAGGTGCTTTGGAAAATGGCGATGTTTCCGATTCCAGTTCAATTGTTAATAGATCATCTTCATGCGGTGGCAAACCAGTCAGTGCTTGGAATACACCCCGAAACTCTTGCACAAATGGAATGTTCCCTAACTCTGCATCCGGCCCAAGTTTCACATTATGGATAATTGCATAGTATGCCTCATAACCTTTCTGATCAGCTTCTCCGCAAGGATTATTTGATCACAAGACTTCCAATTGTTGGATGTATTCCTTGATACTCCAACATCCTTCATCAGTTTCAAAATTGATACTGCCTTGATGACAGTCTACATGCGTCTTGTGCTTCTCCAACCAGTCCATGCCAAGGATTACATCATATGACTTCACTGGGCAAATGATCAGATCAGCTAGAAGGATCAACCTATCAATTTTCACTTGTACATTCAGTACCTTCTCGGATGTTTCCGTGATTTGGCCTCCCGGAGGCTTAACCAAACCACGCTCAAACTCATGTTCCTTCTGAAATATTCCAAGACCGACCATATCCGGACTCACAAAACAGTGAGTTGCTCCCGAATCAAACAGTACATGGGTAACCAAACCGCCCATATATATGGTCTCCACACATTCACCCATAATGCAAGGTTCCATTTAATTTTTATTTCATTTAAGAATATTTTTGTTTAGAGATTTTAAAAGATGAATGATAGGACTCACCAAACCGCCCATATTTCGGTCCCGCTTCTTCCTCAACCATCGAGTACACCCTAGGCATTATGGCTTGCCTCTATGGTGGTGGTGGCAGACCTTCTTTTACCGATTTCCCAGTATGTTGCACAAAGTTGGGACAATACAGTTTGATATGCCCCACTTCTCCACAGTAATAGCACACTTTCAGAGTATTCTCCTTTCCTTGACCATTTTTCTTAGGATACTTCTCTGGATAGTCTCGGACTTGATGGTTTAAGTTTCCACACCGATGAAACGCCCTAGATTCAGCCCAAAATTCACCAAAGTGATTCTTCCCACACTTAGGACATTGTGGTTTCTTTCCCGACCCACTAGACATATCGAACTTCCTCTTTTTAATTCCAGAGTTGTTCACCACTAAGCCATGCACCAGAGTCACTTCTTTACCTAGCATTGTTTCTTGGTCTCAATCCTTAGTCCCCTCATGAACCTGCGAACGTGGACCTTCTCATCATCCAGTTTAAGCGCAATATACTTTCTTAGACGGTTAAACTCCATCTCATACTCCCGCACACTCTTTGTGCCATGGTGCAACTTCAGCAATGCACCTTCCAAAAGATTAAATGCCGCTTGTGGAAAGTAGTTCTCCCTGAACATCTCCAAAAACATATCCAGGTATTGATGTTTCTTCTTTCTGAAGCACCCAACGACCAAACGTGTGTATCTCCCTCTAAGTAATGCACTGCAATATCCCTCTTGAACCCATCTGGAAAACAAATGGGTTCAAAGTTGCTCTCCAACCTAGTCACCCACATATCTGCTTTTATCGGATATGTTCCTCCAAAGAAGAACTTGGTGCCTAGTTTCTGCATGTTATCCATCACATTCAGATACAAAGGACTGTTCCCAGCTGAAAATCCTTCTTCAACCAGTACAACTGATTCTTAACTCCCCCGGCAAGAGGTTGTTCAACAACTGGCGGCTTTTGTCCAACTGGACACGCACCAGCTCCCGGTAAACGCTCTAGCACTTGTGCTAGCATCATCAACACGGTCTCAAGACCCACTGGTGCACCACTAGCTCGAACATTTGCTCCACCAGGCGCATTCGCATTACCCCCATCATTCACGTTTCCCCAGTGTCTCCAATGTTTCCTGCATTCTCAGGATGATTCTCGGAGTTCTCATCTCCAGCAGTAGCTTGTCTCTTAACACGACTACTTCTTGCCATTTGTAAACAGATTTATTCGTAAGTTAGCCACAAGACTAAGTTTTCCTCAATCACAATTTGGCAGTGAGAAGTCTTACTGCAGTCAAGGAAATAGGAAGGATGGATTTGAACCCAAAAACCCAACAATCCTAGAAACCTAATTTCTCTGATACCAATTTGCAACATCCCATCCTCATTTTCCTAATTGGCTCGGCTCACTACCTGGATAATTCAAGCAGTCACATACTTTAAAGAGTTTGTATATTTAGGCGATTTTTAGCATTTTTCAATTCTTTCTAAGTTCTTTTCTTACTTAGTCGTTTTTCATGCATATTTCGGTTTCATTCAGTTGGCATAACTTAAAAACATGTATTCATAACATAAAATAACGAGTTTTGATACAATTTCCAGTTTGCTAATAAGCTATTACAATCGCATTAAACCCTTAAGTTATTCTACCCAAACAGTAAGTACAATCCACCATCCTTCCCTTTCCTTTGCCTTGATTTCGCGAGATGTCTCACTCCTTAGCATCACCTGTGACCACAAAGGAGGCATAAGCAATGTTATTGCTTAGTGAGTACGGTTTAATCCGCAACACATAGATCATAGTAAGAAAATTTTCCCTTAGAACTTTCACACAGTTTTAACTCAGTTTTACTTAACAGTTTGATTAGACTATCCTAATCATCCGAATTCACCCAGATGCATTACTAGTCCAACCCACAGTTCGACTAGACTTTCCTGACCATCTGAATTCACCTAGATCAATCACCAGTCTAGTCCAATACGCTTTAACAGTTCCGCTCATAAGCCATTTCAGTACAATTTTGGGATCACACGTCTATTTCAATAAGTTGTCACAGCATCATTGCCTTAACAGTTCGAGATCTGGTTGCTATACATCCGCATCATGCATACTTAGCCACAAAGGCTTTAAAACAGCAAAACGGCTCTCATTCCCTTAGAAGATCATTAAGAAAGTCTACAATTTAGTAACTCACACTCACCTTAGAAACTTAGGACGATGTGACTGATTCCTCGGTTCATGCGGTTTGATCGGCTCTCGAACTGATTGATTTTTAACCTTCTCATCTAACTTACAAAATGATGGCATACTTTTCTCGACTTACTCTCTCAATACCGATGTAATCTCTCTATGTAATTTTTCTCGAGCAAAGAGGATAAAAATGAGCCAATCAATTCATATTAATAGGCATTCAGGAGTTTTCCAGTAGAGCTGATCAATTAAAACAAGTAATTACGTTATTAGCTTAATAAACTGCGACTTAAATTCACGATTAAGGCAATTAAAAAAATTAACCAGATTAACCGAAGATTAAAAAAGGAGAAATCAATTTTAGTTTCATTTTTAAGATTTGGGTTGACTTTAGTTATAACATTCCTCACCGCCCCAGCATGTGGTCTTGATAAACAAGAACTTAGTCAATTCTCTGTCTAACCAATTATCCTAAGAACACTCATATTATTCTCATAGAAATCACTAGACCTATGAGAAATTCATTTAGTCTAAACTAATAAGATTGTTTGGTTGGGAACATTCAAATATGCAAAATTAAACAAAGATGAGTAAAAGTCAACAAAAGATAAGAAAATTCAACTAAAGATTAAACTATATATCAATATAAAAGGCTAGGCAAATGGGCAATAGTAATTCCCAAAATTAGGAAAATTTACGCGCCCAAGTATTTTTTATTTTTCGGGAATGAAAAAATAGCGTCCAAAAAAAATGAAACGCTATGGATAAAACCCGTGTCCATGTACAATAGCAGTTACACAAAAAACGCTATCATGGGACGCTATCGATAGTAATATTTCTTGTAGTGTCAAATGATATTCTATGATGTTCAATGCTAAAAATTTATGTTAATCCTTGGTCTAAGATTCTCTTAAATAAACTAATCGACTCTCGTGACACTAATCATTTCCCTAATCATGTAACTAAAAAAACTTCATGGATAATCACATATTCAATAGATATTCTTAATGGTAAAATTTCCTTGATCATTCAAGCCTAGTGTCAAATGATATCCTATGATGTTCAATGCTAACAATTTATGTTAATCCTTGGTCTAAGATTCTCTTAAATAAACTAATCGACTCTCGTGGCACTAATCATTTCCCTAATCATGTAACTAAAAAGACTTCTTGGATAATCACATAATTAAGAAGCACTGAGATCTAAAGTATGATAAACCATTAAAATAACTAACACAATCTCTTGCCTAGGCCTCATTTAGCATCCAAAGACCGTTTCAGAATTTTCATCGAACAACTTTCGGGATAAATTCATCCTAATGTTTAAACTTGAATGATCAAGGAAAATTTACCATTAATAATCACCCAAATCTATCTAACCCGTTTTTGTAATATGAACTACTCACTAACCATAGATAAAACAAAAATTCCAATGATAAAAAAGTGTTGAATCATGATTAGAAACTGAAAATAGAAGAAGATTCACAATCGAAATAAAAATTTAAACTTAAAATAGGCAAATATTCAAAAGTTTACAAAAAATTCTTAACAAGAGAAAGGATTCAAAGATTCAAAGATAAGATCCTCCTTATTAGGTTTAAAACCAATATAAAGTCTCCTAAAAATGATATTGAGTTAACCCAAAAAACATGGGTTAACCCAATTGAAAATGGCTAGAAATTTGAAATCCTAGTTGAAATGTTGACTTTTTGGCTCGGTACCAGTTTGCACAAACCAGTACAAACTGGTATAGGTCCCTGGAAAAATTCGATGCTGTGCAAACCGGTACAAAAACCTTGTATAGGTCTTCTGTTTTGAATGCTGCTAGATACACCTTCAGTATGGGGTCCATAACCCTTTCACCTTTAAATCTATTGTGTCATGCAATATCTATTTGGAAAAATGACTCAAAGGGCTACAACGTTGATGAAAGAGTATTCTCTTAAGTTGCGACAAAAGATGGTGTAAAAGATGCATCTTTGGGATAGACGGTTTGGAGCTTCGAATCTAGCAGATTACAACTTTATTGGTTCATATCTTGCAATTATCTTTTGCGTTTAAGGTGATTGTTGTCTTGTTGTAAATCTTGAATGCATGGATGCAATGTCTTTCAAGATGCCATGCTGAAAATTCCATTGTAAAATCTCCAAATCGCTTGATCTTTAAGACTTGTTGTTGTCCCTATTAAGTCCCCTTTTTGGATCTTTTTATTTGGTGATTCACCTTTAACACA
The DNA here is from genome assembly GCA_900406425.1 of Iberis pinnata. Lineage (NCBI taxonomy): Eukaryota > Viridiplantae > Streptophyta > Magnoliopsida > Brassicales > Brassicaceae > Iberis > Iberis pinnata. The sequence continues at coordinate 18,917 of OVBE01003101.1, forward strand.
TGAAACATGAAATGATATGCAATTTTAACCTATACATGTCTAAATGCTAGTGAATCTACCAAAAATGAGTATGAAACAAGAGTTAAAATCAATTAAAACACAATAAACAACTTCCCCAAACGTATCATTTTCTTCTCCACAAGCAAGACATAAAGGTAAGTGAGAAAGAGAGGTTTTAAAATAAGAAATCATAGCCAAAACTTAAATATAATGCTTCAAGTGTAACATCCTAAAGACTAGTAAAATGATGCATAAATCACAACTCTCCAATATACTTCTACATACTCATCATAAAAACTAACCTTAGATATCAAATTGTAGTATCCTCAAACCATCATATTCACAAATCTACATTCATTAATCATTCAAGTGTGGTCTCTCTTATGGGAGAGAAATCTAATCCATTTGGTTCGGCTGTAGAGCTTTTTATATGTTTGGAGTAGTTTTTCACATTTTAAAGTGGTTTCTCTCAAAAGAGTAATGAAAAACATTAGGAAAATCAATGTAGAGTCAAATAATTGATGCGTACACGACTTTCACCTCATCAGAAGCAGAAAATGGAAATTTGGAAAATTTTCCTAATTGGCAGGATTCACACAAGTGTGAGCTGGTATTATTGAATTTGATAGCTTTACTTCTTGCAAGATGTATAAGAATCTCATGATGTGGATGTACGAATCCTTCATGCCACACCATATCACTGGTTTTGTACTGCCTGTTGGAGTAGAAAATATAAAATTCAGGATTCTCCAACATATACAATTCCTCATGTTTTTTGCCTTGTGTCAGTAGCTATTTTGTCACCTTCTCCTTAACATACATAGATCCAGATCAAATGTAAACTCACAAGGATAATCTTTGGTCAATTTAGAAACTAATATTAAGGATTTTGTAATATCTGAACTAACCAGAACATCCTCAAGAGAAAGATTACCTTGCAAAGTGGGCAACACTACTGACCCAATGTGAGTAATAGATAGGAAGCCACCATTACCAACAATGATTGCATCATCTCCTTGAGAAGGCTGTGAGTTTTGAAGTTGATGGGCAGAGTTGGTAATATGAGTTGTTGCTCCAGTATCTGGGTACTATCTATGTCTTTAAGAATTATGATATAAGGCACGCATAGCAGCTAAGGCATTGGGAAGATCTTATGCCTGAAATTCGTGATCAAAACGGTTATAACATTTGAAAGCAGAGTGGCCAAACTTTCCACAAATCTAACATGTTGGTCTTTGATTTGAATCATAACTAGATTTATTTCCAAACTGCTATTGACAACCTGGACCTCTAGTGCTAAAGGATCCCCTGCCTCTGTAACCTCTGTTGTTACCTTGATTATAATATTTTCCATGACCTCTATTGCTAAATCCTCTTTGAGCTTGATTATAATATCCATGTATCTTATTATCAAAACTAACAAGCTTAAACACAACATCCTTAAAGCTAGGTCATGGAATAGTGTCTATAGAGTTCTCAATAACATATGAGATAGATTCATAATCTTTTCCAAGACCATTCAAGGCTCCATAAATCATCTCTGGTTCTGTTTCAGGTGGCCCTATTGAATCAAGTTGGTCACATATTGTTTTTATTTCACTTACATACTCAATCATTGAATTTTGCTGATTTTTGGTATTCTGCATCTTTCTTTGGAGATCCAGTTTTCTGCTAGCTGATACTCTATTATATTTACAAGCTAGACTTAACCATTCCTCTTGGGATGTATGAAGACCATATACGGATCTGAGAGCTTCTTCAGATAAACTCCCAATAAACCAAGCTTTGACTAGTTCATCATTCCTGATCCATTTGAAAAAATTTGGGTTGGAGGCTTGAGTAACTACTTCTCCATTCATGAATGATTGTGATGGTTGGTGTAGGTCTTGCTTGATTTCCTGTGACATAGCCAAGTAACATCTGACTTGAAAAAACTGATTCGAACTGCGTCTTCCATAACGAATAGATTCCAGTGCTGATTTTCAAAGTAACACATTATGAAATGCTGAGAGAATAAAAAGATATGGGTTCAGTTAAGTCATCCATGGCTTTGATACCATGAAAGCTTTAACAAGCAGAGAGAAGAAGATAGAAACTTAAAATTTTCTTCACTAAATTCTTATAATCGCATACATCAATATTTAAGGAAATCGAGAGATAATTAGATTACAATAGGTGTCTCAAAAGATTCCAAAAGAGTGAATTTGTTATGCGACGATATTTGAGGACCACTGCATACGTCATTGCAGATTGTACGAGATGACTCATACTTTGCTTTTGAAACCTTTATTATTGCTCTGTTTTTTTTCTCTTGTAGCGTGCTCTTGTGTTCTTGAGTAGTGGGCTTATGTGGGCTGTAGAATTGTTTTGGGTTGCACTTGAGACAATTGAGAACCTTCCGGTTTATCTAGAGACTTAGTTGTTATACACCTATCTTAAACTCCGGTTCAATCTCAACGAATCCAGTTTCCAATAAATTAGGCACTGAGTCCTTATTCTTTTCTTTTGATCGAGTATGTAATAATTATAATGATTTCTTTATTTTTACACTAAGAGTCCGACCTACTATCTTTGGTTTTCATTATCTCTTTCAAGCTTCTGATTTAGTTATTGTGCTCCCGGCGTAGCATCTATTGAAAAATTGCTTATTGTGTCAAACTTATACATTTTCAAAACATATATGGTTGTAGCAACACAAATAGGTGATATGTGGTGGATTTATTGCCAAAATTATCTTCATAGTCCATCAACACAAAAAAAAACAAAAAACTAAACCCGCGTGTATGTGCCGGTAAATGCCTAGTAATAGAAAAAAACGCATAAACTATTGGATTTCCTCGTATAAATGTCAGTCACCATTATTTCTTGACTTTTCAGAATGTACATAATACAATGTCCATTTAATAAATGGTAAATTTATGTAGGTTACTTAGTTATATAATATATATGTATATTATTTAAGTAAAAAAATAAAATTTATTGGTTTTTTTTGCTTTAATGGGGTTTCTTGATTAATATTTGTACCTTACCTATATGCATAAATTTTATAAATGTATATCCAATCGATATATATGGTTTATCCATACAATATAGCATATTTCGATTTGGTTTGGTTCGGTTTGATTTTACTGTATTGGGCATCCGTAGTCTTAAAAGTATAATTTTATTCTCTTTTACCAGGGTTTGACTACACATAATAATTATGGATCCCATTCTTGTTTGACGAATATCGGATGAGTTTCAAATTTGAATACTTAACAGAAATTTATTTACTAGTAATCCAAAAAAGTAAACATATTTTTGGGTTCAATGAATACTTTAAAAAAAGAAATTGATGCATGCTTCAAAATCAGATATTATTGTTATATATAAGGCTAGCCGAATAAGAAAAAAAGGAAAAAAATAATCCAGCAATCAATTAAAAAAAACGTCCAAAACAAGAAAAGAATATGATCCCAATCTAACAATATATATAGATAAACAGATTAATTAGGTCTTAGAAGCGAGGAAGAAAAAAAGATAAACAGCAATCAGTTTAGGGCTCAATAATCAGATTGGTTTATCGGCATGGCGTATTCCTCCAAGGCAAGTGATGTTACTGACTGTTCGATCATCAAGAGGAAACGTACTAATTCAATGGAGAAACGAACTGCGACGTTACTGGATCTCGATGTTACTGACTGTCCGATTTGCTATCATTCACTCACCATTCCTCTTTACCAGGTTACAACATTCAAACTTTTTTCATGTTACATATGTTGTGGTGAAACATTTTAGTAGAAAAACAACAAACTTCAGTGAAGTAACTAAATTTTATATTTGAGTTTTGCTCCAACACACACTTATTGATCATACAACTATGTTGTCTTTCAGTGCAAGAATGGACATATAGTATGTTTTACTTGCTGGGAAAAGTTGGGGAAGAAATGTGCAACATGCTCTTTACCCATTGAATCTCGCAGTAGAGCTATGGAACATGTTCTTCAACTACTCAAGATTCCATGTCCAAATGCAGAATCTGGCTGCTTCGAAAACATCTTTTTTGATAAAATATCAACACATTTGGACCAATGTGTTTATAACAAAAAGATTCCTTGTCCTTTTACTAGTTGCAACTTCATTGGCTTGTACGAGGATTTCTCGGAACATTGTGTTCCTGAACACTGTAAGTCCTCGTACATGTTTAAATGTGGAGAACCTGTGTTTTTGAACCCTAAGAATGGTGAGAGGACGATTCTCAAGGAACATACTTTGAAAGGAAGAGGAGAACTTGTTGTGTTGGATTGTTTTTACGGGTTAATTAGT